>JANHFL010004099.1:17668-38675 GCA_032468155.1 Oxyrhabdium leporinum | reverse complement strand
GATAGATAGATAGATAGATAGATAGATAGATAGATAGATAGATAGATAGATAGATAGATAGATAGATAGATACTGAAGTTATTTCACTTTCACTTTTAGCTAGGCTTAGAAATTGGAACCTTTATCCAAATGTAGTTTTCTGGAATTAAAGCTTATGTTGTAGGTACAAAGAACATTAAAAAGTGCATTAATTTATTTGGTTCTGGTGAGTATGTGTATATGGACATCACCTACGGCCAATTCTGTATGTTCTACAGATGAGGAATGGGTCTGTCTGAGTTGTAGATACAACAGGAAGATAGCCAGCCATCTTACCAAATCTGCTTCCAAATGGGGATTGAAGAGTTGTCAAATATTCTCTCATGTAGATCAAGCCAGTTGGAAATTACTGGAGAACACTAAATTGAGAAGAAAAACTACAACATCTGTTGAGTCTGTGTATTTGAAAATAAATGACTGATATACAGGTAGTCCTCAACTAGCAACAGCTTGTTTAGTGACCGTTTGAAGTTACAACAATACCGAAAAAAGTGACTTGTGACCATTGCAGCATCCCTATGGTCATGTGATTTACATTTGGATGCTTGACAACTATTTATGACGATTGCAGTGCTCTGGGATCTTGTGATCTCCTTTTGCAACCTTCTGACAAGCAAAGTCAATGAGGAAGACAGATTCATTAACAACCGGGTTACTAACTTAACAATTGTAGTGATTCGCTTAACAAATGTGGCAAGAAAAGTCGTAAAACGGGGCAAAACTCACCTAACCAATTTCTCAACAAATTCTTATGTTTGGCAACATAAATGTTGGGCTCAATCGTGGTCGTAAGTCAAGAACTACCTGTATTCATGGAGCATTTTTTAGAGGTATTTTTAAATGTAATAAATTTTAGAAGCATGTAAAGCATTTTTGAGTTGAACCATTTGCATTCAAAGTAACCCCTATCAAATGTGTGTCAATTGTTTCAAATGCAAAGTTGGCTGCATTAGTCAGTTTGGAAGATTTTCAAGTTGGACTGAGCTGTTTTGAATGCAGACATTTAAGAAATAGCCTACACAGGGATTTTCAAATTCAAGACAGATGTTTTGAACCCAAAATTGTTTGAATTATTAAAAACATACAATGTAACATAAAATGCATAAAAGAAGCAGAATAAAACAAGTGACACTTCAGAGAAAAGAATGACATTATTGTAGGTTCCCAAACTTTTTAAGTCACAAGTTTATTATCTAAAAGAGCTAGAAAAACAAAACCTCCAATTTTAGGTCAGGCTTTTCCAAACAATGGGTATGAGGGGCTTAAATGTGTTTGTTTGTCTGTTTTACTTCTCTTACCTAAATCTGTTGTATAAAGACTCATTAAAATACCACTTCATTGTTGCTGTTCATGATCAGTACAGTAGTTAAGTTGTCCAATTGGTATCTGATTTTTATCAGTAACTGGTATCTAAATTTTCTTTTTATCCTTCTTGCTTTCAGCCCATTTTGCTTTTGAGTCATATGCTTTAGATTGTAAATCTGAAAATGGATACTGTCTTATTTCAGTTCAGCCTCTAGGAACATCTTTTGCGAGGAAGAGGGGTAAAATAAGGATAAAATGATTCAAATACAGAATGCTTTGCTTTGTTTTTTAAATGTGTTTCTGCTCTAGGAAAAAACTACTTCGAAAATGTAAAAAATCAATAAAGATGCACTAGACTTGGCAGTTAAATCTTACAAGTAGTGGTAGAATCATTGCTTGAGCATTATTTGAAGATTGTCTTAATAGATTTTGATTATAATTTTTCTCCACAATATTTTTTTTTATAATGCAACAAAAGTTCAATGTCAATGCAAGTTCCTCTCTTCTGTTTCACAGATCTGAATCAAGAACTCTTGTCATTGGCTGAAGAATTAGTAACAAAATCCAGTATTGCACTAAAGACTATGATACCTTTTTGGATTGCTGCAATAACTTCATTCCAGCAGGCAAGGTAACAACGTTAGTGTATTTTAATCTTTTTTAAGCAGTTTAAAAGTAGTTTAATGTAATTGGAATGCAGGTCATAATTTATTAGAGGTCATTTACCTATTGCCCATAAGTTGTCATTCCTTGAAATCTTTGGCATAAGATTCCATAGGGTGTAGGACAACTCGTCCTGACCAATTCGTCCCAGCCAACTTGATGCAGGACAACTTTCCATGGTCAATTCAACATGGGATAACTTGCCGCGGGACAATTCAATGCAGGATAACTGCTTATTTAACACAACAGGAGGAAGCTTTTATTCCCCATCCACGCACCTTTTGCTGACTATCAGCAGAGGAGATGATACATTCATCCCCCTAAGTATTGAAAACACTATGAGGTGTATTTGAGTCAACAAGTAACAAAGGCAACCGTAATCAAGCAAGAGGATCAGTGTGATGACAAGAGAACACTTCCCTGAACATGTGCTACCTCGAAACAATAGAAATGTTCAATTTTCTAATCTTGCTTATGAAGGTGGGAGGAATTTCTCTGCCCATCTACAAAGGAAGTTCTGATCACAACAAAGTAATGCATCACCAGGAACTAGTCCAATATGCGTTGCGGTGTATATTGTATGTGTATGCATATATGTATTGTTCCTTGGAATGAAAGCCAGCAAACTTCAAGATGCTTATCAAATTAAGGAAAGGAAAAGTGATTGGGAATTAAGAGAGTAGTGATTATCAAGTTGTGACAGTGCCTCCTTGAATTAGTTTCTGGTTGGGATAGACAAGGTGATTTCTCAACTTGAACCTCATGGATGGAACCCAGTTAAGTTGGCAGATGAGTTTCACTCCAGGACTAGTTATTGGACATATATTATAATTGTACATAAAAATGCATTTATTAGGAAAAATGGATAGGGTGTTTCTAACCTACTATTATAACCCTTTCTTCTAAACCACCTTCAGATCACAAATGGTTCTGCTGTAATCTATCCAGTCTGATATTCGCTAGTACTATCTGCATTTGATCAACAGCAGTTTGGAAATATTTAATTTTCAATATTAATAAATATTCAATATTTGTTGAATGCCGCAATGCTATATTTTCCTTTTTTTTCTCTCTCTCCTTGTTTTCAGTGTTCATTGGCAATCCATCCTCATTAAGTTCAGCCCATTTATCTTCATAACGTGTACATCCCAATCACAAAGAAAGGGTTTGTATCAATATAATAAAAATGTTCCACGGAACATCAAAATGAAAGGCATAATCATGGCTAGCACTCTTAATTCGGCAAAAAAGAAGTGGCAGTGTCTTCTTTTCTGCCCTGTTCATTCATTGGTGTTACATTCAAAAAGAAAACCAAATTAAGAGAGCTGTATAATGGCCCCCAGATGCCTGGCCAATTATAATTAATTTTCAGATAATTTGACTATTTTGTTTATATTTTGATCTATGTAAAAACCACCTTCTGCTTTTTTTGCAGCCTGAATGGTCTATGATTAGTGTATGTTGGAGATTCGTAGTTATTTTTAGAAAAGATGCCTGCTGGAGCTTTTGTTCAGAGTTGCACACTCATTATATCGTCCTGGGGCAAGTCGGCTGCAGCAAGATGGCTGGGGCTTGTCCCACAGCAAGTTGTTTTGAGGCTGCAGTAAGTTGTCCTGCATCGAACTGGTCACATCGTGTTGACCGGGGGAGACCCATTTTACCCTTGTCCTGGGGTGAGTCAGCTGTGGCAAGTTTCCTGGGGCTTATCCCATGTCAAGTTGGCCATGGCGAGTCGGCTGGGACAAGACCCATTATACCATTTTCCCAGGGCACATCAGCCACAGCAAATGGGCCAGGGCTTGTCCCACAGTGAGGTGCCCCTTGGTGAATCAGCCATGGCAATTTAGCCATGGCCAGTTGGCTACGGCAAGTTGTCCTGTTCCAAATTCCGTAAGCTACTGTTGTTTGGTATAAGAATTACAAGTATCATTTCATAAAAACAACTAAAGAAGATGGCTCTTTTCCCATAAAATGACCAGCAAGTCTGTTGACCCTTAATTTATATTAGAATCTAAGGATTTCCTCGTTGCCTGAACAATTAACAGTATGTTCCAAGCATAGTAAGATTCCCTATTATCACAGGTTATGGCATCTGAATAGTTAAAAAAAAAATCTGTATAAAGTAAGAACATGTGCTGCTCAGTCTCACAATAATATTTCTTTCAGGTATGCAGACTGTGTCATTTTGCTACTTCCTCAGCTGGAAGGTGAGCTTAGAGTACTCTTCATAGCAGTTAATAAATGTCCAAGCAGACTAATGACAGCTGAGGTAATCATTTTTAATCTATTGTTATCCATATAGTTTTTTAAAAAAAAACATTGGAATTTGTTGAAAATTATACACACTATATTTCAGATTAGTCTTTATTTTATATATGAATGCTTTTATGTTGATACCATTGTTTAAACTGCTTAAGTTATTTATAGGTCTTTGCTCCATAATCCCCTTTGATAAATAAATTTATGTAACACATTGCGTTTTTACCCAGTAAAAATATGCATTTGAGACATCTTCTCTCATCAATCTGTACATGAATATAATTTGAGTTTGTTCAATTATTGTTCCTCTTTACTACTCAGTGAAGTGTAAAATGTGGCTCATTGCTAAGCCACATTTTAACATTCAGAAATTAATGTTAGAATTGCATGTTTCCCCCCTCTTTGCACACTCCTTTCTGAGCTCACTAATTCTAGTGCAGTGCCTCACAATGCGCAAAAGAAATAACTTTGAGTTACTCTTCATTTACAAACAAATATCTTAAACCATAATTTATAGTATTTTATTGTACTTCTTTGCCTCCCCGGAGGGCATTAGTATCCTATTTTAACTTATAATTTTTGCTGAAAGTTGAACCTCGGGCCAGTCATTCTCTCTCAGTCCTATGAAGCAGGCAATGACAAGTCACTTCAGAAATCTTACCAAGAAAACTACAAGGACCCTTCCAGGCAGCTCCCAAAACTAAATACCATCTCAAAGGCATAAATAAAATAAAATAAATACTTTATGCACTTTGCCTGCATACCTAAAATTGTTTATTGTCAACTTTGCTCCTTTCTTCCTGCAAGTTGAGATTTGTATAAAACCCAGCATGGACAAAAGAGGATTCATCACAATCATATTGTTCTTTAGGGCAGAATGCTGAAAATATTTCAAGTTTTGGTCAATTAGAATGCAATCCATTCAAAATGAATGTGGTTGTTTGTTCCAAACTCATAATAAAATAGTTTTTTATTATTATAACCAGTATTTATTCATTATACTCAGGGTAGAATATAGGTGGAGAATCATCATTGCAGATAAGTGCAGTGCAGAAAAATGAACAATTTTGGACGCCTCCAATAAATTAAAAATTCAGCCAGTATAAAGCCCAAAAGTCATAATAAAAACAAAGGAGGTATTTTAAAAACTTCCCCACTCTTTTTTAATTGCTGCTACTGCTTCCATGTCTCCACTAACAGCATGAAAGAAATCCACGTGGGGTGGCATGATTCTCTTTCTTCCCATTCTGTAGACATTTTAAAACAGGGATGTCAAACATGTGACCCGCGGGCCAGATACATCACGTGCTGGCCATGCCCACCCCAGTTTAGCGACGGGCAAAAAGTTGTGATATGTCATGTGATGATAACGTGTCATTGCAAGTTTGACACCCCTGTCTTAGAACCTCAAAATGTACAGGATTCCAGCCTCTGCCAACGTACAAACAGAATATTCCCAAATCTACCCATGTATTACTGTACAGCAGTGTTTTCCAGCTTTGAAAACTTTCAGGGCATGGACTTTACAATCACCATGCTGACTCAGGAATTTTAGGTAAGGAAGTCTGCATATCAGGAAGTTGCCAAGATTCGGAAATACTATTCTAGAGTAACAGACTGAAAAGATTCCATAAGAACTGGGAGATGGAATCTCAATCTTCATTTTTCTCCAACGTAAAGTTTTGTCTCTGGCTTTGGTGAAAAAAAAATTCAAATAGTTTTACAGTCCTAAAGACTGTACAGTCCTAAAGACTGTACAGTCCTAAAGACTGTACAGTCCTAAAGGCAGCATTGCAGCTTTAGTATATTTGAGATGGAGAAGTGACCAGGTGAATATAGATTTTAGTCCTCTGCATTGTCTTAGAGAGAAAGGAGAAGCTAGTAACTACTTTCAATATTATGCAGATTGTTGCATTGTTCTTAGAAAAAAACTTATTTGTTACTGGTACAGTATTTCTACACAGCTTGGCTATTATTATTATTATTATTATCATTGTTGTTGTTGTTGTTATATTTTTATCCCGCCTTTATTACTTTTACAAGTAATTCAAGGTAGTGAACAAAACCGTTTTTATTACTTAATGTCAGAAAGCTGTATAGAAATTCATGACCACATTCTAGCCTCTGTACAAATATTATTTCCAATTATATATAAAGTACGTTTTATTCTGGAAATGAAATGTTAGAAATAGTAATATTTTTCTTTCATTATATTCTAGTCATCTTCTCTGTATACCACTTTTGATGAAGTAAGTTCTTTATAAGATTCTTTGAATTATTTGATAAAGTGCTAGTCAATTCTTTTAAACTTGGCATGCTAAAATTACAGTATGGGATGTTCAGTGAAGACTTTTTTTTTAATATATTCTTGGGATTATTAAACTTTATATTACTACAACAGCCCGTGTTTCTTATGACAAGAAAGATAGAAAGCATTCCATAAATGGGGAGAAAAAACATACAATTACAACAATGTGTCCTTCTTTGATAGGCCCAAATTAGTTCCTAATCAATAATATTCAGTAGTTAGAATAATCCGATTTAATATCCAAGATTGGGTAGATATGATATAGAATGCATTATATTACTCCTTGCTCATCTTAACTTGGGAGGGAATGCAGTGCTTGCTAGAGAAGTATATTTTTGTTGTCACATATAAAGGCTGTACTAGACTACTGTTTTCTTTAGAGTCTATTAATTTGATCAATTTCAATATATTTTTATGTATTTATTAAATTTATGTGCTGCCCATCCCACATTACCTCCAAACCTGTTTGACCTCTTCAGTGTAATCTAGGTTCTGTACTCAGAGACTTATTATCTTAGTTAACCAACATGCTCTGACCTACATTCCACCAACAAGGAGATGCATGCCATGTATTGTTCCATATGTTGGAATATGCATCTTGAAATATTATAAACCATATTGTTCTGAGCAGAAGCAAACTATAAAGTGAAATATCAACATAGACATTGTCCCCTGACCATTTTGTAAGGATGAGACTTGGATATACTATTTTGCATTGTCAAGTCCTAGAAGAATCTAATATTTGCCAGAAAGTTATAGCAAAAATACAAGCAAATGTTCCAATGGCCAGAACGTAGTCAGTTCTGTCTGATTTTCCTTAAATAAGTTCCCAGAATTCCATTACAAGCCTCTGCTCTTATTAAATCAAAACCTGTTTCATTAATTTTTAAATGTTTTTCACATCCCTTATTTTTCCTGTGTAGATACTAGCAAAAGAGTTGAATAACGAAGAAGTGAATCAGCTCCCCATTGTCCTTGGTGAATCAGCAATGGTAATATAATTAAGTTTTGGGGGGTTTTGTGTTTCAGCTGGGAATACTGAATGCTTCTAGGTTCACATTCATGCTCTATACATGTTTCTGACAATAAGCCTAGTTGGCTTTATAGATCTAAAAAGTCATTAATATAATTTCGATGTATAATGCAGTGTTGTCTTTGGTCAGTCTTACTTGGAAGATGGGAAACTACATAAATTTCTGTATTCATATGCAGCATTCAGGCTTTTAAGATTGGGAAAAAAATTACGTATTACCTTATTAAACCACCATTTTTGTTAAAAAAAAGTCCAGTTATGGACGTGTGAGAATGCTACACATATACAAAATTTGGCATTCAGTTTTCATGATCAAAGAAGAAAAATGATTTAAGTAGTTTCTTTCCAGCTGTTGCAAAAAAATGGCAACTAAGGGTTTCTATTTTGCGTTGGGTTTTGACTTCCCCCAAAGTTTTCTTCGATGCATGATTGTAAACAGCCGGAATATTTGCAGTAGATCAAGTGATGATAAGAAGAAAGAAATCATCTTATTGACATATTTGGCAGGAATTTCTTTGGGATTTTTTGAACCATCAAGAAGGCCCACGTGTTAGAGACCATCTGAGCCATGGAGAAATCAACTTAAATCGCTTCCCAAGAGAAATAGCAAATTCCATGCTTTCATTTTCTATTACACTCCTCTGCAGATTTTCACAGGATGACTTGACTTCCATTAAGGTAAGGAACATACCAAATTATTTTAAATTTTAAAATACAGGTAGTCCTCGACTTACAACAGTTCATTTAGTGACTGTTCGAAGTTACAACGGCACTGAAAACAGTGACTCACGACCATTTTTCACACTTATGACAATTGCAGCATCCCCATGGTTATGTGATTTACAGTTCATACTAGTTCACAATATGTTGCCTTTTATTCTTTAAAATTCTCATCTCTATCTTTTCGAGGATTGTTTCAACAAAGAATTGCACAAATGGGGGTATTTTGGTACTTTTATTTTGTAATAAGCCGGTAAAATCATTTCAGTGCATTGCCCTTAATTTCAGCAGGAATTTATTTGCAAAAATGCTTGAAATAAGATTGAAATATCTCCATATTTTATCACTTACTTTAACATGTGTTTAAACCAGGAACCCGAATCCTTAAAACTGTTAATGACTTGTGCAAATAATTACTGTACCAAGTTTCATCCAGTAACTCGGCTTAAGACACAGGTATGTAGTAATCTTTTTTCCCATTGTTGCTGTTGTGTATTGAATTTATACCAGCAGCTTTAAATTGAATAAAATAATAAAATGTTATAAATTGAGTTAAATGTAATATTCAATTAAAATAAATTGAATATTATTAGATTGAATAGCCATGTTAATTAATATTGCTTTAAATCACGTTGATGAAAGTGTGAGATTTGCACATATAAAAAAGCCCATCTTGAATGGTCCTTAGTGTTCTCTGACCTTGGTTGTTTTCCTACAGACGTTTCATTATCCAAATTGGTTAACATCATCAGTACTAGTCCAGCATGTTGAGTGAATGTTTGACAGCAAGCACCCGAGTTGTTGCTGAAATTACAGACAGCCACAGAAATTTAATCAGGTGTAGATTTATATTGTTTGTGAGTTCCATTTCAGAAGATGTGTTGGTCTGTAGTCAGGGAACATTCTTAGTAAGAGAAGGCAGAAGTTAGAACAAGCAATTGCAATCACTTTTAGCTTATTCTAAAGATGGCTTTGATTGCATCTTTGCTGATTTCGAGGCCCTGCACCACAACATGTTTGAGACTGTGGGAGTTTCTTGAATCATTAGTTTAATGAAAGTAGGATAGTTAGGTGGTTCTGTAATTTTTGTTTTTCTTTCTAGATACTGAACTGCATAAAAAATATCACCTCTTGGCCAGATTTTCCTATGGGGTTTGAAGAGCAAGAAATTTCAGGGTAATACCTCTTTCCTCCTTTCCTTCTTGGAGTTATAACCATGGGATTGAAAGAAATAGATGATGAATTTATTTTTTCAATAATTGCATTGATGATCATCACCAGTAACAACAGCCTCAAAACAGGTCTTTATGGCCTGTGAAACACTTCCACCCATTGTAAGATGGTGCCAGCCTCTCCCAACTCCCCATGACATGACCACATTTAGGGTTTTTAGCAACCTGTTCATATTTATGACTGGGTGCCAAGTGCCCTACAGTAATATGATCACCATTTGCAATCTCCTGAGCCTTCTTCCCCAGAAAATCAATGGGAAAGCCAGCAGGGAAGGTTGCAGATAGAGCATTAGATTTGAGCTCCATTCCCTTAGCATACTGTGTCACCATTTCCGCCCTTCCAGACGGGACAAATTAGTGTACACAGGTGTTCTGAGACTTTCAGAACACAGCATTTGCTAGCATTTTTATCAGATTTGAGATTTGTTCTTCAAGCATGTTGAAGGATTTCTCCTCTGGAGGGGAAATCTCTTGACCTACTGGAGGAATGGACTTCAAATCAGATAAAAATGCTAACAAACACAATAATTCTCATGATTGTTCTCCTGGTGGACTAGAATACAAGTTTGCTTTACACCCTTACAGGTAGATATGAAACACTATTTGTCAATAAGTGTTATTCTCAATGCTACAAGTGTCTGCCACTAGATAACTTCAATTTGGACTACAGTCATTCTCTAGAGACTGAGTTGAAGGCTACGGTATTTTAATATCAATAAATACCACCCTGGGAGAAATACATGTGTCTCAATTTGATGCCAAGCACAATGAAGATACATAGAAAGAGAGGACTAATGGAATACTTTTATTTTGTAAGGGATGCATACCAATGGTCAGACAAATTATCTGGAAATGACAACTTTTTTTAAGGGAACAATTCTTCTCCTACTTTACCAGGGTGTAGGGCAGAAGTGCACACAGTCTGAGGTGTGTATAAGACACTGAAACCCTTGGCTGCATTCCACAGAGTACATGAAAGAAAATACTATCTAACTGGAGATTTTAACTGTAGACCGAAGATAAATAAGATTAAATGCAAATTTGGAGACGAATTATATTAATGATTTTTCTTTTTCTCAATGTAAATCAAAACTGAAATTTAATTTAGATTTCGTTCAGAGTCATTCACTATTTTATGGACCCAGCCAATTCAAAGGCTCGGTGCAGCCTTCACAGTGCAATATTTCTGTTCAGTTTTCAGTATATAAAATGGGGATTGTTGGAATGTAAAGGGTTTATTGTAGTAAAATGAATATTTATTTGTGTCTTAAAGAAAACTAAGTCTTGGGTGAGTTTGTAACAACTTATTTTTATTTTTAGGTCAGGAAAAGATACTGCCCCCTGTATTATTATGATCAGTGATATTTTGTCTCAACTGCAGCCCTATTTGTCTGTGAATGTTACACTTTTAGGTGATCCTGTAAACAAAACTGAGAAGTAAGTTTTATAAGATATTCCGGGCCTTTTTTCAAATATGAGAACACATTTTATTCTATTAATGCTTCACCATCCTTTGGAGTGTCATTTATGTTAAAAATCATAATACAACATTCAGATATTTACTGGACCATACCCAAGCAAATAGCATTTTAGCTTTGCGTAATAGATCATTCCAACCATTTTGGTTTTAAATCAATGTAAACCTTTGCATTACATTATGGAAACTGAGTCGGTTCTGGCTTATTCAATAAACCATGGATAAATTAATGTGATATATGAGTGCAGCCATCATGTTGTTTAGCATGCATATTTTATAAAGTGCCTGGAGTTGTCTATGGAGATTCTCAGTCATCCAGGTCATGGTTATCTCCAAGGTGCTTTTTCAAGAGTCAACTGGACTTTCTGTTTTTTTTCTTTGAAGGTGTTTCGCTTCTCAACCAAGAAACTTCTTTAGCTCTGTGCCTGGAGTTGGCTTGTCTCTATTACCTGTAATTGAATTAATGCAGTTTGGATTTGAATGACATTAGAAGCTGCATTTATCAGAAACGGAAATATACTTCCAAATTCCTTATAGTTACACTAGAGATGTACTGAAAAATATTTATTTAATATGGATGTAGCCATAACTTTGTGTACATTCATAGAAAACAGCTGATATTTGCCATAAATAATAACTAATTTTAGTGCAACCTTTTGTTCTGTTCAGGTTGCTGATTGAACTTTGTAGCAAGCACATCCATACCCTTTTCTCTCCACGAACTGTCCTGGAAACCATTGTGGTGCTTCGTCAGATAAGCACCCATTGCCACCATGTGTCACGTCAAGTCATTTCAGTTTGTCAAACCAGATATGAACAGTGGATAAACAAGTCACTGAGATCGCGCCAACGACTTAACTTTCTGCGCATGAGAAGAAGGTGGGAAGTATCTTACTTTTAAGGGAATGAGAATGAGAATTTTAATGGAAGGTGGTTTTAAAATAAACAAAGGAATTTCAGTACTGGACAGAAGTACATATTTGTAATACTGATCTGATCCTTCCAAAGTTTAGTTGCCATGAAAGCTTCTCATTGAAATTTAGCAGTATGTTAATGTAGCTAGAATATCAGCATAGAGTTAGGGAAATCTGGGTTCACTCAGCTGATGCTGACTGGTCTTCAGCTGGTAAACAAATTTCAATCTGATTTTCTTAGGAGTAATGCCTTAAATTCTTAGGAGGAAAAATGGGACATAGATTTAATAAATGGTAAAGTTTGTGGTAATTTGGAACAGAATGTGAGCTTAATAAGAGAAGCTAATTAAAATATTATTTTAAAAAATAAGGGGGTATTCCAGTTAATTATTCATTTAGCGTCTCCCTCTTTTTATACTATATGTTTTCCAGATGCCCTTCCTCACTTTATTATTTTGGGTCCATGTAATATTTTAGTACATGTTTTTTGATGTATATTTAGTTACTTTTTTTTTCTTCCAGTATCAAATTTCTGTCCCCAGTTTTGCAACTAGTTTTAATCTTGATTACCCTGGAGCTACTGAACATTCATATGATTTGCAGAAAAAATACTTTTGAATGTCAACAGTACTTAAAGTGAGTATATTCTTTTTTTTCCCCCAGAATATTCTAGCATTAGATATTTTTTTCATTAGTGATCATCTAACTGATAATTCCCAGTAATTTACAATTATTTGCATTCTTATATCATTATATTTTAAAATAATTCTGTCTCTGGAGATGCACATTAAGGATATCATTGCATTTGAAATATATTTCTTCATTTGTTGTTCTTGCTGGTGCTTTTTTTAAAAAATAGCTGCTTGGACTGAATTGGATTTAGAACTATGGTATATTTACATAAAACATGGTATTTTTAAAGCTATAAAATGGTACACATTCAATGCTCTCACAGTTTTTTATGTACCATAACTTGGCACTCATTATTTAAAATGTTGTCCTATACATATTTTAACCAGCAGGGGAAGATACAGTGAGAATCTGCAAACTGACTATTTGAAAGGGAGGAGGGCAAGTTGCTAGCTGATCGCATTTTCCATCTGCAGACTAAGAAAGCAGCGGTAGTTCTTTTAGCTAAACGTACTACTTTTAAATGCCAAGTCAATTATTTTACGAGATACATCGGCATTTTCCAATCTAGCCAACAGTAAGATAAGTGGACATCAGCTCCCAGTATGCTTAGCATTGACCATATTGAATGGGGAATTCTGGGAGTTGAAGTCCACATATATACAAAGGTTGCCCTGGTTGAGAAACATTCAATATTTGTTCCTTTTTGGGATTGGATGACAGAAAGAAGAGGGAGCACTCGTCCACGGAACTGCAGACTTAGACTAGACAGCAGGGAAGTGAGGCAGAGTGTTAATGCTATGTAGGAATGCATTCCTGCCAACCAGATATGCCATCTGTTATGTGTAGGCTACTGAATTAGTGTGCCTGGGATAATGTAAGAATATTGCTAATGTACTGTCTACCCCCTAACCCAATATTTTGCCTACCTGAAGTAATAGAGTTGATCTAAGACATGATGTTGGTGAAGCATCATAGGGTTTTTGTCCCACATGATTTCCTTATCCATGTAAAGTTTTCTCAGTTAGGGGTAACTAAGGATTTTACATTCTGTATAGTGATCAAGGTCCTATTATAATTAATCATCTGGTCTCATGTTTTCATGTACTGTATACCACAAGTATATTTTTCTGATCTGTGGTGTTCCATAGGATTCTGTCTTATGCAACCATGTGCTTCAACACCTACATATAGCTTCTATGGGAGGTTTGGGACCATTACTTTGCTAATAATACCGAGGTCTACTGTTATTTATCACACAGCCCCAAGAAATCAGTCAACAGCCTTGTCTATTAATAAGAAATTTTTAAAGAAAAATAACAAATCCAGCCAAGGAGGAGAATTGTTAGTAAATAAAGATTGGATCTAGGGGTAGGGATACAAATTGTCTTGGGTAGATGTACTACCTCTAGAAAAACAGGAGAAGCAGTCTTGAAGCGTTCTTTAACTTCTATTGTGGCTGGATCTATTGGTTGTACCTGTGGTAAGGAACACATTTGTCAATTATGCATATTATCCTAGCTACCAATGTTCTTTAGTCAGTCAGATGTGGGGATAGTTACATCACTTGAGAACTGCAACATTCATAACGTGAAGCTGTTTTGGGAAAATGAAGTTTGCAAGTGATACAAAATACCGCAGCTAGTTTAAGTGGCATAAGACAGAGTTCCTCAAACTTTCTGGGTTGGTGGCCCAGAGGGGGGGGAGGAGCAGACTCTTTATGCGCTCATGCGAACAGGTCTGCGAGCACGTGGCACACAAATGGGGCTGCAAGTACATGTGCATGACACAAATGGCTAGCGCAAGGGGGGTGTACATGTTTGTGCACTGGCCAGTCATTCATGTGGCCCAGTGGTCAACAGACTATGGCCCGATAGTGGGCCATGGTCCACAGGTTAGGGACCCCTGGTATAAGCAACACATAATACATATATTGAAAGATCTGAACTGATGATGAGTTGCTTTACCAGGCAGGTTTAAAGGCTTTGTTATTGACCTTCAGTGCTCAAACAGTTTAGGATCTATGTAAGAATCAGTTCTTCATTATAAATCTGACTATGAAGATGTACATGCAATGTTCTTCAGACGATTGGGTTTATCTGGGAAGGAAGAAGCATTGTCTTGAGTAGTTCCCAAGCTCTGGAGTTGCATTGGACTTCTCTTTTTCATTGTTTATAAAATCTACTTAGATGTATTTCCTTTGTAGTGTATTTAACTATTAACTAATGTACAATAATTTAATTTGTTTTTTGCTTAAATTGTATTTTAATGTACAGTAATTTAATTTGTTTTTAGCTTTAATTGTGTTTTAATTTTGTAAGTATTCATTTGAATAGAAAGTTGGCTTATATATCAAATACATAATGAATCGAGGTGACTTCTAATTTAATATCCAAAATAATTGCACTGGGTGTGTCCATTACTCTATCAGCAAAAGCAAAAACGAGTTATTCTGGCATAAATGATTTATGATGGTAGAGCATTTTCAAATGATTTATAAATGACTTAGTTTTTGAAATAATTTTAATCAAATGTATTGATATACTTTCATTTTGTTTTTCCTCCTAGGTTTCTCAAACTGATTTTGCAGTATATGGAGAACTTGGTAACTTACACAAGTCCAGAAAAAAATAAATGGGATGAAACTATAGTGCTTACATACAAATCATTGATAAAAATCAGAACCTTTCTAGGAAGAGAAATGATGCTTGTACAGTTATCTGAAACAAAGAATATAGTTAGTCCTCATCAGAATTCCATAGGTTTAACTTAAAAAGGCTTTCTCTTCAATTTATACAGACCAACATTTGCAAAAACTATGTGCATATGTCCTTCAAAGCAGTGATGTGTGGATGTGAGTATGAAAGAGAGTTTCTGGCAAAAAAATAAAATTTATGGCAAAGCAACTGTTATCTGTTGTGAATGGGTGTATTGGTCGATGGGTTGATGGATGGATTGATGGATACATGAATAGGTTTGATCACATTAGTAAGATCAATATTGTTGCTGCTATAAATATTTTATTTTTACTAAAGTATAAAAATACGTTATTATAAAATGTTTTAGTAAAATATATTGATTTCTAAATAATTATTTTACAAATTATTTTTATTTTTAAAATATTATTTTTAATTTTTTTTAAAAAAATTCTCTGATGAAGGTGAATATACTGGGAGACATGAGGTTACCATTATAGATTGAAAATGTTATTGCCTATTTCTCAGAACTCGTTTTGAATTCAGATTAATATTTAATTATCATTGCGATAGTTTGACTAATCAGAATTGTACTATGTGCGTGCATAGTACATAGTAGTACATCTCACAATTCTTTTACACCAGTCTTTGGAATTCCTTTCCTGACTGGTGCCTCTTGCACAGCCTTGCTTTATGACTGCATCACTTAGCAATGGAAATTCTGGTCTCAATTGCCCTTGTAAGTTGAGGACTAGCTGTACTGCATTAAAAACAAAAAAGCCTACAGTAGCATGTCAGTTAACTTCTTACCAGACAACTAAACACAAGGTGGCAGTGGAGGACAACATATGCTCCCTTTTTACAATCTGATGGACAGCATAAAGGGAAAATAAAAGCACAAGAGTGCTCCATTGGACCCAGGAGAAGTGTAGCTTTCTAAGGGAATATTAAAAGCGCAGGACTAAACATTATCCTGTCGAGTGCATTCTTCCTAGTCTTAAATATGCTGGGAATCCATCATTCAAATAAAGCAGATTCTTTCTCTGCCCAAAACCAAATCGTTCCCATTAATTGTTCCATCAAAACCGGTTGAAGTATTTTTTTCCCCCTTCTTCATTTTCACCCCCCTTGCTTAGAAAATATACCTGAGCCCACAGATTCTTCAATTGTTTCAAAATCCAAGGATAATTTGGGTGTAGCTGTTCCTTGTGTTGGCATTTCTTCCAACTTGAGTGAGCAAGAGATACCTGTTGATGGAATTGATGAGTTTGGAGGGGGGGGTGTTGATCTGTTAAATCCCTTAGAGGGCACGTTTAGTGAAATCCTATTTATCAGAGTCCATGTGCATTTAAAGAAATCAAGTTGTTGCAGCATGACTTTGTTTTGTGTTCTAACTTATTCTACTCTTTAAAAAAGAAACATTTTCTGTATAGAAATAAAGTTTTTTAGGAGACTGAAACCACACTTATTTATTCATAAAGACTTGTTCCTTAGCACTAATAATGCTGTTATATTTTATTAAAAAGTTGTATGGATTTCTTCAGAGCAAGTGTTTTCATTCTAATCTCATTTTTTGATCAAGTAACTTTTTAATAGATTCTGGGAATGCTGGGAATATAATGTATATCTTGACTTCAACAAAGCATTTGACATGATGCTTTGATTAGCAAGTTAAGCATAGGCTGGATAGGAGGGCATAGTTGGTTTGATTGACATACTCTCAGAACATTAGTGGTGCTACATTTGGTTGGAGTGAGACAACTGGAGACTCCCATAAGGTTCTCACTTTGGAAAACAATGTGTGAAATATGCTTTCATTTGGATTTTTTGTACTATATAGAAAGTTAGACTCTGCTTACATGGCATTTTCCAAGTTGCTGAGCCTTTCATCTAATTATTGTGGAACTATATCTACTTTATCTAAGTGTAGTCATCAAGATATTATAATGTAGATTTCTTACCTGCTTGAAAGCCACTAACATAAAATGGAAAGTAAAGATGAACTAATCGAATACTTACAGTAGTAGTCCTAAACAGTTCTGTGACCCTTCAAAGTTATGATGGTACTTAATGAGTGATACTTATGACTGATCCTCAAAGTTCTGGCCATTGCAACATCTCCATAGTCACATGATTGCAATTCAGATGCTTGGCAACTGGCTCACACTTACAAAGTTGCAGCATCTCGCAGCATAGTGATGGCCATCTGCAACCTTCCGTGCCAGCTTCCCACAGGGAAGCTTGCAGGAGCAATTGCAACTCACTCCGATCACTCTTTCTCCTGAGGAGCTGTGCTGTACAATATGATATCCCAGGACACTTCATGGAACTCGCCCACAATCTGTAGCATGTGTGTACTTGCAGCATCCCCTTGCTTGCCCACACTCTGTAGATGCATCCTACTGCAGCACGCTCCTGGCCCTTATGCTCCTTGCCTGAGGCTCCCATTTCATCCTGCTTAATGACCTGCATGCTCCTGGGGTTAATACAGCTGCCACGATTGCCATCATTAAACAATATGGTTACGTGACATTGCACTTCATGACTGTATCACTTAGCAATAGAAGTTCCATTCCCGGTTGCAATTGTAACTCAAGGACTATCTATGAGATAGAAAGATGGTATCAGGTAGTTGTAGTTTTTATCAGACCTGATCACTACAGCTATGACTCATCAAATAGTTATTTAATTGGAACCAGTTAGAATACTTCTATTTTAACCCTTTTCTCCTTTGCCATGGGGGGGGGGATTTAAAATAAGTCACATTTTTAAATGTATGGGTGTTCTTGAGAGGACTGCAACTAAATGAGGGAGAATGTTTGATATCCTTGAAAAAGCTGGATCAAGCTATATAGCATTGAGTAACGTTGGGTGTGCCTACAAGAAATGGCATAAAGGTGCTACAGAACAGGTGAAGAAATACCATAGACTTGATTGTGGGTCTTTTTAAAAAAAGTGAATCTGATGATAAACATAGTTCTGGGAAGACACCAAAGGAACAATTACAGATACAATAGCCATTAAATTGATGACATGTCTAACATCACTAGAATTTTATGCTATAAAAATAGATAGGGTATCTTTCAAGTGTTGATTAATGGCTTGTGGGGTGGAGAATAAATATTGCACAGTGTGTAGATGTGGCTCTGAATTGCCTTTCTAGACCTAGGATTTCATGAAGAGCCTTCTACATTTGAGGTTAATTTCCATTCAACCTAATAGTCATTTCTGGATAAGAGGATCCCTATTTTAGGAGAATTCAAACACCGATCTTTGTATTTTTATCTGATGATTTGGTTCATTTGGCCTCCATTTTTCTAGCTTCTTTCATGGTTGAATGGAAAATCGATCCCAAAATAACTGTTTAAAAGACTATTTCTCAATCAAAATTCATCCCCATCCTGCCTTCCAAGAACTTTTTCATATTTAATATCAGAGAGCTGGATAATAGGTAGATGATTACAGCCAAAAGGAACAGTATAATAAACTTACGTTTTGTACTTTTGGAGGCAGCTGAGACAGGTCTAGTCTTACACTGAATGCTATAGACAATACCTGACTTTATTGTTTCTTTCAATGCACTTAACAAAGTATCTGTTAACAATTGGGTGCCTATATCTAGGATCTATGCATTGCAGAGGGTTTTCTGGAACCCTTTTCCAATCTGGATTCTCTCTGACAATTTTATCTCTTTAAATATCATCGTTTTTTCATGCTGGTATAATCTGAAGTGAACTGATGTTCAAAAATCTGGATAATGTATATTGTAGGGCAGAAATAAAATGGATATATTAAAAAAAAAGAGATGTAGCTTTAGTGAGATTCACGTTCCACCATTCTATTGTTTCAATATTCATTTTCTTCCTTCTGCTATATATATGTTGCTAACTGATACAAATGGTCATCAGAGAGATTTATCGATTTCCCTATTTAATCTTTATATAGAAGGGTTTGCTTCTTTGCGCCCCATCCCTAGTAGCATGTGCCCCATCCTATGCTGACATAATGCCATATATCCCAATTCCTTCACTGGAATGTTTAAACAAAGAACAACAATATACTTTCTAATGCCGTGGCATCAGTGTTACAAAGGCTAGCAGGTGTGCTTGCTTGGGAAGATAACCTGTTTCCACAACTGCTGATAAGACTAAATGATCTAATTCTTGTGATTTAGTTAATATTTCCCTCTTTAGCCTGCTGTGTACACAGAAACGTACTGGATAAACTGTCTACAACTGTAGGACACTGCATGGCTCTGTTTTGTATGATATCTATCATCCTCTCACCTGGTGCCTTTAATTAAACATCTCTTTAATCATTGCAGAAAAATTGACAAGTTTTGGCTCCCATTTCTTTTAGTCATATCTTTAAGGCAAGTAATAACCAAGTCATAAAGTCATATAAGGAAAAATAACTATAATAGCCACCAAAACACATACTTTTGTACGCTTCTATTTTTAAAATCAGTGAAAGGATGGGAAATAATGTGCAGCTTTTGAATGGATCAAACATACACATCTGGCAAGAGCAAAAAATGTTGGATCAAAAGAGTTCCAGAGAAGACTGAAAACATTCAATTGTCATATTTCTGGTCATATCAAGGACTACTGAACTGAAGAAAAAGCACCTCAGAAATCCTAACAAAAGCCCTGGATAAAAACTTGGATTTTTTTCTGTCTTTTTTTCTTTCATATATCTCATCTCAACCTTTATACCTCTCTGCAACCAACATTAGTGGCTTCTCCTTTTGGACCATCTCTTTAGCGATTCCTTAGTCACTTTTATGGCAACACACAATTCCTTATTTTATCTTGGATTACTCTGAAGTTTGGAGCATTATTTTCCTTGTGATCTCTTTTTTTAAAGCCACCTATTAATGTCAAATAAATGGAGGAATTGATTAATTTTTGAAAAAATGCTCCCATTTTTCTGTTCAAAAAACAATCTAAAAGGCTAGCATGAAGGAAGAGCCGCAAACTGAAACATAATATATAAATTTAAATTATTAATCCATCCAAAGGTCGAGCATCAAGTTAGACCAGTGTTTCTCAAACTCAGCAACTTTAAGAAGTATTCAGCTCCTAGAAATCCTCAGCCAGAATAGACTAACTCAATAAAGCCAGTAAAATGTTGAAGAGGAAAAAAAGGGAAAGTGTCAAAAGTAATGCAGACATAAGGAACTCTATAAAACCAAGAAACAAAAGCGATCTTTCCATGTAGATGCTACTCTGAGTATAGAGAGTGGGGGAATGTAAAGAGAAGCTTATTAGCTCCTTAGTTGCAGTATTCTAGGTGTAGTCTTACTAGGGCTTTATGAAGCCGTACTAACATTTCATACGATATTGATTCTAAGTATTAGTACTGCTTTATAAAGTCCTAGTAAGACCACATCTGGAATACTGCAGTTTTGGTCACCACACTACAAAAAAAGATGTTGAGACTTTGGAAAAGGTTCAAAGAGCAACTAAGATTATCAAAGGCCTGAAGACTAAAACATATGAACAACAGTTGCAGGACTTGGGTTTGGCTAATCTAGAGAAAAGAAGAATTAGGGGTGACATGATAGCAGTATTCCAATATTTGAAGGGCTGCCGCAAAGAAGAGGAGGCCAAATTATTCTAGCACCAGAGTGCAGGACAAAAAACAATGGTTGAAAACTAATCAAAGAGAGAAGCAACCTGGAATTAAGGAGAAACTTCCTAACAGTGAGGACAATTAACCAGTGGAACAG
>JANHFL010004099.1:0-17568 GCA_032468155.1 Oxyrhabdium leporinum | reverse complement strand
AGAAGCAACCTGGAATTAAGGAGAAACTTCCTAACAGTGAGGACAATTAACCAGTGGAACAGCTTGCCTTCAGAAATTGTGGGCGCTTCATCACTGGAGGTTTTTTAAAAGAGACTGGACAGCCACTTGCCTGAAATGGTACAGGATCTCCTGCTTGAGCAGGGGGCTGGACTACAAGACCTCCAGGGTCCCTTCCAGCTCTATTTTATTCTATTTTCTTACAGTCTGAGCAGGATCACGTGAGAGCCAGGAGGTGTAAGTAACTTTAGGTTACCAGTCCAGTTCGAGAAACAGCAGCATTATATACAATAGCTGATCTTTTACAGCCAACTATAATTTAACCTGAGAATGTAAAGAATGCTATGATAAAGTAATCAAGGTCACCAGTCAATTTCAGTTGGAAGAATGGTTGTGGTTGGTATACCAGCTAGAGCTGGTCCTTGTGCTATACCAGTTTTTCTTCCATGCTATCCCTTCAAGATTTATTTATGGTTCCTGCTCTTTTCTATAATCGTCATGTGCCAGTCTTCAACTCTGTAAGTCTTGGATTATTTTCCTTCTTATCTAGGACTTCTTAATGTTCATTTTGTCATTTTTGTTTGTTTGTTTCTTGCAATTGGTGCAATTGAATATGGTTTCTGGTCCTTTTTGTTCCAATTCCCTAACTCACTGGAGCCAGAAGAGAATTAGTTATCAATTAAGGAACCCATACTTAAAGGCTAAGCCAGGAATGAAGGTCATTCAAGGACATGGACACACACACACACACACACACACACACACACACACACACAGAGGAAGATTTTATTTCTCAGATCTTTCTCAAGTCTGCAGATCTTGTGATTCTTCATTTGATCTACCAACTGGTCTAAGCAGATAGAGTGACACGAGAGCAAGGTATTACACTGAGAAATCATCACTGTATGGGATATTCCCCCTCCCCCCTAGTGTCATTGCTAGATATCTGAGATGTGGCATATTAGGTACCTTCTGCATCACAGTAGAATTTCTGCCAATACCGTTCCTCTAGAGATCACAATTTAAAATTGCACCCATAACATTATACAATATGCACTAAACAGTGGTTATCTTTGCCTCCAAACCTGGAAGGTTTCTGACTGAAACACCAAAAGATTTAGTAATCCTGCAAGATTTCAGTCATTTAATCTTTTAAAATTGTATTTAATTTGGGGATCCACTAATGCTATAGGAGGCAAGATTTTGTGTGCTATGGTACTGGCAGGCACTATACTGTCCCAATTTACATGTTAAAAGGTTTAGATAATGCAGTAGTCCTCATGAAGGAAAACGGAAAGCCATTGATTTCTGATTATCCATTCTCATCTATTCTAGTGAAGATATGTTTCACCATCTGTTGGCAGAAAGGCAAAATAACTAGAAATCCTACAAATAAATAAACACTTTTTTTAAAAAAATGCAAGCATTATATCTAGGGCATCATGATTATTTTTTATATTTTTGTAAATACAGCCCACTTATTTTCAAAAATCTTAAAATTTAGATGTTTTTAAAAATTACTACATTAATATAGGTGTTGATGAGGAACATACCTTATTTGAACCTACGTACCGTATATCACCATCCATTAGTAGTACAAGGGAAAATACAGGTAGTACTCAACTTAGAGCACCTTTGGGAATAGAATTTCCATTGCTAAAAAAGGCAGTTGTTAAGTAATTTGTGCCTTTTATAATTTATTTTGCCTTTGTTGTTAAGTAAATCACTGCAGTTGTTAAGGGAATCACACAGTTGTTAAGCGAATCTGGCTTCCCCTATTGACTTTGCTTCTGTTTTATATGCCAGTTACCAAGTGCCTTTTAGCTTATGATAACGATGGAAGGATGATAATATTAAAGGTTTTTATTTATGCATGTATTCAAATTTCCTTGAAGTCCTGGAAATCAGCCTGTCAGGGGACTTTCTCTCCTTCCCAAATAATAAATGTTGCAGGAATGTGAACTGCATTTGTAACGTGTTAATCTCTGAAGAGATTTCTCTCCTAAGTATACTGTAAATGAAAGCTTGTTATGAATGTAAATATTAATTATACATTGAGAACCAGGAACTGTTTTTACTCAGAGCTCGTTAGCTTGCTAATTATCATAATTATCATACAAGAGAGAGAGGAAGAAAGCAAAGGCAAGAGACTGTGATTAGCGTTGGTAATTTGCCTTGGCTTTTCTCTATGGTGACCATTTTTGTTTGAGGAAAATTAATTCTGTAGCATCATCACTAGCTAGACTCTTTATGTCCTCCCCCTACACAACACACACACACACACACACACACACACATCTGTGTTCCAACCAAATGCAAGGCTAATGCGGGCCTGGCATCTTTCCCATCGCTCAATATCTTGCCCTGTTTTGAATCTGAAGGGCAAAGGCAAGCTGTCTCTCTCGTCCCTCAAAACCAATGAGAAATCAATGTTGGCTCCTGACAGTTCATTGCCATTTTCCAGGTAGCATAACGTACAGTTGTCACCTGGTTGTTGCAGACCTCTCCACTCCTGGATAAACAACCCAGACTGGGGTATTCAAGCATCTTTCCCTTAGTTTTCTTATTCATTCCAGGGACACTATTTTTCTGTGAATAAACAGACTACAAATTGCTGGAGCAAATGTGATTTCTAAGTGTGAGATGTACAAGAGGAGAGCATGATTTAAAGCTCTTGATAGTCATGTTAGGGGAAAAATACTTCCCTCGCTATATATATACATTACATCACAGACTGTTAGTGGATGAAGCTCACTTTTGCAGGAGAACTAATGCAGCACTTTTGCACTTCTTGCTAATAAGCACCTGGAGTCTATTTGAAGTGCTGGTTGACTCCTAGCACTGGTTGAATGAGCCATTGCTTTACCCAAACAATTGTCTATTTTGTAGAAGCAAGGAGGACGAGTTTGCACAGAATCCCATCATTGTGAGAGATAAGGAAGGTAACTCAGAACACTTGCTCTGTCTGAGGTTGCCTTGGCAAGTTAGTACTAGACAGAAGGGGATGGGTGGACTCCATTTCTCTTGGCCACCCAGTGAGTTGTAAAGACAGCTTTTTAAAGGGGGCATTGACTTTCCAAATTGTGATTGACTGTTTTAGTTGTGTTATGCAGGGGCAAGGAGACTGAAATTACGTTTATTATTATTTAATATTTTTATTGTTAATTACCTGGAATCAATTAACTGGAGTAAACTGGAATCTTCTAATATATAACAGTTAATATGTAGAAATAAGAACTAACTAAGGAGAAATTTCCTGACAGTGAGAACAATTAGTGGAATGGTTTACCTCCTGAAGTTGTGGGTGCTCCATTACTGGAGGTTTGTCTGGAATGGTGTAGGCCGGGTCTCCTGCTTGAGCAGGGTTGGACTAGAACACCTCCATGGTCACTTCCCACTCTGTTGTTCTGTTATAAAGTGAGCATACACACTGACTAAAGTGGTGGTGCCAATGCCATCACCAATACTACAAAACCTTCCTTCATGGTTTTTTGAGGTTTAAAACACTGGGCTAACAGACAACACTAAGCTGTAATGTGGGTTGTTTATGGCTCCCGGATTGTGATTCAGATTGTTATGTGTGAAACAGACCACTATGGTTTGTCCAAAATTAGTTTTAAAATATTGCTTAGTATTATTGTGCATAAGTAGCTAATATAGCCAGAACTGCTATGTGATAATCTTCTGAAGACTACAAAATGTACTTTAAAAGGACTTTCCCACTTGTGGGAAATAAACAGTCTAAAAATGTTATAGTGGAGCTGCGATCCCCACCTTCATACTTTGCAGATACATTGGATTACAGATCCTAATTATCTTACTGTATAAGGCCCATAGCCAGAGTGAATATAAAGACTGGAAGATGTAATCTGGTGCTTCTGGAGTGCAATAAAATGTGGTGATTTGGGTGATAAAACAAGACAGATAATTGTACTGAGCAAGATATATACTTGTAAAAGATTGAATTGTGGCATTATTCATATGACATTTATCTATGTACACAAGCCTTCTGTGTAGATGAAAGTTCTTAAAAATCTTAATAAAATTTTAGTCTTAGAAAACATGCTTCCTTGGTGCCTGAAGAGATAGGAAAGATAAAGAGAAGATGGCCCCCAAAAAACCCAACAAGCAAGCAACCCCAGGATAGATGTTTTATCTGGTGGGCTCCCTGCAAAAACAAGCCCTTTAGAAATGGGACAGTGGCAAGCAGCAAACATGACATCTGGAAGATACACCACCCTCAAAACTGAAGTGGCTTTGTTATAATTTAATTGTGTTTGATAATTAACCAGGGTGTAATTAGATATAATCACCCTGACAACAATGTGTACCTATTTCAACAGACAAGTAGGAGGCTTGTCATCCACCTGGACCTGATCAAAAGAGACCAGGAGCAGCAAGCTGTTTATCAGGCACATGGCAAAAGGGATGGATCTGTCTACTCTTTGAAAGCTTGGTAATTGATACAGCCAAGCATGGCAGAAAATAACTAATTCATGCCTTAAAAGGGGGACAGTATCAAAAACAACCGGCTCTTAAGCTCAGCTTTCAGAAATTGGCCTTACTGAATGTAACAGAAAGGCAATGCACAAGAAAGAGAGGATGCTTGTTTTAAAATGTTTCCATCAGAGATTGACCCAATTATCTTTGGACTTCAGAGATCTAAGGATTCCAGGCATACAGTATTCCCTGAAAAGTTCAACTTTAACCACTGAAAACAAGTCCACACCAAGGCATGTCCTTCTCAGCCCCACAGTTTGTATTATTCTGCAAAGCTTCATGAAGAACATTTCATGAACTCTAGATGATGCCTGAAGTGCAGCATGTAGGCAAGACCACCGATGGGAAAAGATGTTCAAGTGCAACTACATTTGTCTTCTTCAGATGTCATCTACCTATTATTAGACTAGCAGTGGCTGAATAACTTCTCTCACAGTGCAGCCACATCACCTAACAAAGCTGCCAAGTGGAGTTTTTGTAAAGGTATGTAGGGATGACTTTGGGACACAGGAGGAAGATGTAATAAAATTAGAGCTTGTGCTTCTGGGTATGCTTCTTGTCTAGTCTAACTAGTAAGATTAATAGTTTTGAAGCTTTATTTTAATACTTATCCAGCACATCACCTGATAGCTAGAGGAAAACCAGTATCCAAAGTGGCAACAGGCTGCTATCCTTCAGATAACACCCCAACATCTTACCATATATCAGAGAACACCACAACCAATGCATCCCAACCAATGCACTTGCCTCTCTAGACAGGAACACTGAGATGTATCAGACATCTGACTGCTTTGTTGATGGTTCTGGAGTCATTGGAACTTGTAAGGCCTGGTTTCTGTTTACTGTGCACACTGGATCATTATCAGTACAGGGAAGTTCTTTGGGGAAGTCTATGCCTCAAATAAATTGTTTTTCATGAGAGTGGTCTGGATCAATTTTCCTCAGTAATCCAAGCCCTGTTATCTATCAAGAGTGTACCTTCAAGCGACATGGCTATCTCCCTAGCAACATTCCAGTAAAAGGAAAAGTGAAAATAGGAGTAAACATTGGCCTGGTTATAAGCCTTTGTCTAAATCCAGAAAAAAAAACAGTGTTTGAGAAATACCACAGGGATGGTCAAGAGATTAGAAATGAAGTACGGTGAATGTAGATGGAAGAATAGGAAATACTTAGCTTTGAGAAGAACAGAGGGGGAGCAAAATTTTAACTCAGACCTGTGTTGTATCCAGGTCACCAGGACTGAGGCAGCTCTTCAAACTGAGTCCTCCTGAAATGTGCAAAGAAGACAATTACCGGATCTGAGCTCCAAAAATTCCTACAGCCATTGAGATGAGAGCAAGAGATTTCTCTGTATCTGACTGCTGCCTTCTAGCAGGCATCTGGAGTTTTATAGCCAGGATACCTTATGTCTACCATGGCGGAATGTACTGTATGAAGCCATCCTCATCCTTCATGAATTTGCCTTGCCCTTCTTAAAAGCCATGCATAGAAATTTTAAGTATAACTACTGGGATAATAAGCAGCCTTATGACCCTATTTTCAAAAGGGAAAGTGGGCCATGGAAGTGTGAGCACCTACCAATTTGCAAGATGTAGGACTACCGGAACTGGCTTGCAAAAATCTGGATGACCACTAGATGGCAGCACATTCTAAAGAACTTTAGCAAAACATAATTTCTATGCAGATTTGTTTCAAAGGTTGGGAGAGAAGGAGAAGAAGGAGAAGAAAAAGGAGAAGGAGAAGGAGAAGGATCAGAGCCAGGTCATTGTGTGGCAACAGGCTCCTGCCTCCTCCCACTCCTCCCACTTCCCTGGCTGCTATATTTCCTTCCCCGAGCAGGCACACATATGCCCAAAATGTGCTACACAAAGACAATTGGTCCCAACTGCATTAAGAATATTTCTTTGGGATTTCTTTGGGACTTCTTTCTCCTCTCTTTCTTTTCCAGTATGTGACATGCACAGTGGGGGTGTATGTGTAAATACGGACAGATGGTGACACTCTGTTCCAGCTCAGGCAGATTAGTAAGAGAACTTAGTGTTCGTAGGACCAATTACCACTCTGTCCCCTAAGGGGAGAGCATATCAGGTGTTTACTGGGGGGTTAATAATAAATGAACTACCCAAAAAAAAAAAAAATCCTCGCTGAACACCATATTTGGTTTATTCATGTCAGCAGGTTGTAATTAGCTAATTAAATGACAGAATGGCCCCTATGGAGGGGAAAGGGGGAAGCACAGTTTGTAGTACTCAAGGCAGCTCCTGAAATTCAGCAGGAAACATCTTGGAATATGTGGTCAGGAGAGCAGCGAACACTGATCATTTAATGGAATGCTTTTTCCTGTTAAGGATGCAGACAGAAAAGGGAGGAAATCTTCAACTACAAACTCAGAAACTGGCTAACTGAAAGATGGCTGGTGGTGGTGGTGGACAGTATATGTTAAGAAAATAGCACCCATGGACTAATAACAACAAGAACACCACCAACAACTATGGAATAACAGTAAAAAAATAACAACAGAGTGGTACCAATAGAAGGAAATATATGTAGCTCAGAGTTGAACTGTGGAGTCTTTGGTGCTCTCTAAGCTTGGTTGTTGGCTTGCAGACATTTCCTTACTTGACTAGGTAATAAACAGAGAGCAAAACCCACCCTCTTCTAGCACTGATGATGTTACCTAGTTGGGTAATGAAATGTCTGCAAGAAAACCACCAAGCTCAGAGAGGACCAAGGACTCCAACAACAGAATGATTTTCAAATATGATTAAGAAGCTACAACCAAGCTTTCCATGCATAATAATCAAGCAGTTCAAAACGACAAGTAGCAGAAATGTGCCCCATATATTTCTTGGTTGTTGTTTTTTAAATACCTTTGAATCACTAAAGCAACAGGAAATGAGCATTAATGACAACCCAAACATTTTTACATTTCCATCTTTACATTTCCATTTAGCTTATGAGGGAGAAGTTCTGAATGTATAAACAATCATAGTTCTTTCATGAACCTACCTGCTTCTTCAAGTGCAGTATTATGACAGGAAAACTCTCCTTGTGGAAGAATAATCATCAATCCTAAAAGGTGGGAATGAGAAACTTGGAGGCATGTCGATTTCATCACAGTTGGACTGCTGTGAGGCAATTGTCAGTCTTTCACCCTGTGTTCAATTCCTCTACCTCTTCAGTAGAAATTCACATTTTTAATTTTTTTTAATTCTTTGACATTATGAGAAAAAAAAATGGGTGTCTGAAAACCAATGAAGGAAAGAAACTCTTAGGTTGCAGATCTCTCTCAAGAAACTCAGGGAATTAAGGCTGGGGAAAATAATTCTTTAGTGATCAATTCCATACTAGACTTGCCAGGAAAAAGCAATTCAATGTATCTGGCCATGTTTTTCTTGAAAAAAATAAGAAAGTGTCATTTACAGCACTCTCTGAACCCTGCTAGAGATATAAGATGTTTATCTTTCTGTTGCATAGGGACTTGGGTAATACTAGAGTACATTTTTTAAGTAAGCTAAGTCGAATGTTGAAGAGAATTTCATAGGAACTAGATTCTTTAGATAAATTATGCCTTACTTACACTATATGTCAGCCTGGGTTTCAGAAGCTCATTCATAATGACACTGTTGTCTTTTTCAATTCTGTGCAATTCTCTCTTGAGCTCAGTTATGCTTGTTAAACAAATTATATTTTCCATAAACCTTTGACAGTGAAATGTAAAAATAACTGTTTCCTGTCTTTAAAAAAATGAAAATTTGTTTTGATGTATTTTAAAGAGAGGACTTGTGATTGTTCACAAGAGGAACTTAGCTCTATCTTTCAAAGAAAGAGATTAAAGACAACCTGTGATCCAGTTTGTGCCCTGTTCATGGCATCATCCTCAACTTCCAGTAGTATCATAAAAGTAGGAACAATCTGAGCAAGAAAGGAAAAGAAATAGTAAGAGTCTTGTGGACTCTGTATGTGTGTTGTAAATCACTAGATGTCCAACTAGTTGGCACTGCCTTGGTGACTTTGGATGATCTTAAAAAGCTAAGCAGGGCTAGATTTGATTAGTACTTGGGTGGGAGACCACAGGAAATCCTGTGGCCTTAAGCTAGACTGGTAAATTGAAAAAATGCCCCAGGAGAAGCAGTGGTAAACCACTAGCATATTGTTGCCAAGAATGTTATATGAATGCATCCATGAAATCATCAAGAGTTGAGCTTGACTCGAAAGAGAGATTTTAAGTCACTACGTACAGCAATTTATCCAGTTTCCATCCTTGCCTTTACAAGTGCTCCTAATTTAACTGTTCCTAAAAAGTCTCTCTTGGTTAATTTGCAATTTAAGACTTGTAAATTAATTACAAGTTAACAGGATTTTTACTGGCAAGGTGGGTTTAAATGGGAAAATAAAACATGGCCAACTTTACAGAAGCACAACCAGTACCTTCCAGTCCTAATTACAGAACCTCACCCTATGTTGCCTCCATACTGTGAACTTCTTCTTCCAGCAAAGCATTTCTTCTAGGTTCTACTTAAATCCTTTGACATTTCCTAAGGCCAGGTCCCTGCATTCAAGATCAGATTCATTGGAGGCAGAGGCCAAAATATTATCTGATATAACTTTTCAGTCTAAAGAGAGCCTAGCCCTTCTATATCAGTGCTGAGGACGTTCAATGCAAAAGCTTAGGAAAAAGCCCATTGCAATTCCTCCTTCTTGTGTGAGAAGCCATCGTATCCGTGACATTTTTTGAAGTACTTTTGTCACACAGCTTCCTTTATAACTTGCCTATGTTTTCTGCCACTGGCCTAAATTTTGTTACTTCATTTTCTTTGCTACTATCAAGACCTAACCACAACTGCATAGACTTTTTTCAATGTAAAATAATTCTTTATAGTGCAATCCTCTTTGATTTTTAGGGGATTTTTAGGGGATTTACTCCCAGATAACCAAATTAATATTATATACCAGGTGTCCCCAACTCCCAGTCTGTGGACCAGCAGTGAATCATGGTATGCCAGCAACCAATCTGTGCAAACAAGCGAAGCCCCATCCATGGAATGCAGGCAGCATGCAAAACCATGCCCCCTCTGGTCTGCAGAAAAACCTGTCTCCAAGGAACCAGTCACTGATGCCCAAAAGTTGAGGGACGCTGTTATATACAATACATTGCAACATGTTTTACAAAGCAGTATTGATCTTCTGGGAAGTATCAGCAGCATTTTGAGTACTATTAGTTGCAAAAACTAATTTAGAATCTAATTTATTCTTTATTCTCCATCAGCATCAAAGCCCACATAATTTTCAAATTATTACCTTTGGTAATTTGCTATTGCATTATTAATCATATGTGTTCTTATGGAACGCCTGTCGACCACTAACCATTTTTAATTGCTTTTCATCATTTCAGCTTGGGCTAGTTCAGTTTCCACCACATGGTTCAAGAAATCAGACAAATAATGGAAGGAAAAATGAGTTATTTCCTGGCAGAAAACTTTAAAATACCCTACCACAGAAGTTAGAAATATGCCATCTCTTAATTTGAACATTTTTCTGAATAACAAAACATTAGAATGCAAGGTGACAACCTCTGAAACTGCTTTTCTGTCGTTTTCTAAATTTAGGGCACATTTGATCACTACAAAGGCACTATGTAATATTTTGAGTAAAGTTGACCTTGGACTCAGTTGATTCCTCTTTCTTTCTTTTTTCTGACTAACATGCCAGCCATAAAATAGGTCAGAAGATCTCTTTACATCTCTAGTTCCACTCTCCACCCACTGCATCATTAACAAAGAATGTGGGTATTATATGTGAATAGGAGACATAAGGATAGGTTGTAGCCTAACCACATTAGCGGGAAGGCAGAATTTTAAGCCATAACATAGAAATAGGGAAGAAGTTCTGAACATTTTCTGAAATAGCAAATTAAAAACAATTTCCAGACAAGAAAGACATTGACTTCCCTAAACAATGCTCTGTGTGACTTCTGAGGTTACAAAGAAGAATCAAGTAAAGTATTAGATACATTGCCTATATATCATCACACAGAAAGAGCAAAAGAAAAACTTGGACTTGTTTTCTATCAGGATTCACCAAGATTCAGGGGGAGCATATCTTCAATTTGAGTCCTCCTGAATCCTGAATGATGTGCAGAATAGGGCTACCAAATATGGACTGGAAAACTCCTGATAAATACTAGACAAGAGCAAACAGGTGCATTTCTCATTGTTACCATTATCCTTGTGCTTGCTTGGCACAATGTATGACTGCATAACCAGCCTTCATTAATTTGCCTTACTTTCCTTGAAATTATTTGTAAAAATGAAATATTGACACTGCAACATGAAACTGCCTTATCCTGACTCATAGGTCAACAATTGATCTAAAGCGCTATTGTCTAAATTGATGGGCAATGCTTTTCCAAACTATCAGGCAGAAGTCTTTCCCTACCCATCTTCCAAATCAGTCTGGACTTTCTGCATGAGAATTATACAGAATACTCCATCACTGAGGTAACTAATGATATTACATAAGGATTTATTGACTGAAGGAATCCTGGTAGTCTGATTCACACATTACATACACCAAGCCATAGAGAATAATTTGCAAATGACAAAAGCTTAGCATTCAACAAACCATAGTAGAATAATCCAAAGCGTAACACAATACAGGTAGTCCTTGACTTACAACCACAATTCAACCCAAAATTTATGTTGGTAAGAGAGACATTTGTTCAGTGAGTTTTGCCCCATTTTACAACCTTTCTTGTCACAGTTGTTAAGTGAATCACTGCAGTTGTTAAGTTAGTAACACAGTAATTAAGTGAATTTGGCTTCCCCACTGATTTTGCTTGTCAAAAGGTTGCAAAAAATGATCATGTGACCTTGGGACACAGCAACGGTCATAAGTATGAACCACTTGCCAAGCACCTGAATTTTAATCACATGATCATGGGGATGCTACAAAGGTCGTAAGTGTGAAAAATAGTCATTTTTTTCAGTGCCATTGTAACTTTGAACAGTCTAAATGAATTGTTGGAAGTTGAGGACTACCTGTATATGAAATCTGTCTTTTTGTGTTGTTTTTGGCACTTTATTAATATAGATAGTGGGAAAACTTAGGCATATACAATATACTGGTATATGGGAAAATGTCTAGTTAAGTGAGTCTTTTTACTGAATCAACATGCTGAGATTACACAGTTAATTATTTTTGAATACTCTAACTTGGAATTCATTAATTATATCCTGAGATTTAGATGAGAATATCCAGATACATTTCTTCTACAGAAAATTTGCCTCATAACTATTCAGGATATTTTTGGTTATCTCACATTAGGAAATGATAGATACAGATAGAAAAGGAGCAACAAGTATGATTAAGAAGCCCAAGAAAATAAATTTATTTGCTATTAAAATCAGGCTAAGATAAAACTGTAAGAAAATATTTTGCAGCAACACTACCCTGATGTAGCGACAGGGCATCTGTTTATTACTTCTCTGCCCATGATTTTCTGACCTTCACCAAGGGGGATAAATGTAACGTCTCCTCCATTAACCTGAATGGCAGTGGCAGGCCCAGCATGCAGAGTTCCCATTTATTTGCCAAGGGATTATTTTTTTTGTGGCACTATTTGTACAATTAGATGCATGCTGACCAAAAGCAGAGCAAAGGCAAAACAAAAAGAAAACACACCAGTGTGCCTATGACATTCGCCACTGCATTAAAATCTTTTTTGGGGGTGGGGGGATGGGGGGAGGTCAGGACAAGTTCTTTGCAAGGAACATAATGGAGAAGAGATGGAAATATGGCACTGATGGTTGATTGTAACAGAATAACAGAGTTGGAAGGGACCTTGGAGGTCTTCTAATCCAACTCCCTGCTCTGGCAGGAAGCCGTATATCATTTCAGACAAATGGTTGTCCAATCTCTTCTTAAAACTCCCAGTGCTGGAGCATTCACAACTTCTGGAGGTAAGTTGTTCCACTGATTAATTGTTCTAACTGTCAGGAAATTTCTCCTTAGTTCTAGGTTGCTTCTCTCCTTGATCAGTTTTCACCCATTGCTTCTTGTCCTACCCTCAGGTGCTTTGAAGAATAGCTTGACTCTTCTTTGGGGCAGCCCCTGAGATATTGAAACATTGCTATCATGTCACCCCCAGTCCTTCCTTTCATTAAATTATGCATACCCAATTCCAGCAACCGTTCTTTATATGTTTTAGCCTCCAGTCCCCTAATCATCTTTGTTGCTCCTCTCTGCACTCTTTCTAGAGTCTCAAGATCCTTTTTACATCGTGGCAAGTGGCGACCGATATTAAAAATACTATTTAACAACAAAACTCTTGGAGGGCCCTGAGAACTTCACCCAAAGTTTTGAAGGCGAACAAATTATGCATTATTCTCCTACGTTTAGGTTTTGTGGTATGAGAGGAAAGTGAGATATCAAGAAAAATATATCAAGTATCAGAAGTTTAGGATGTACTAATGTCTCAGTATCCTAGGTCTTGCCCCTCTGATAAGTGAAATAATTTATCATTTTCCTGAGACCTAGGCTGGAATAATATATATATATATATTAACAAGCCACAGAATTCTCCCTTTCCTTTTAGAACACTGAGATCCCAAGTTCTTCGCCTTCAACATTTCATTTGGCAATAGAACTTTAGATGTCCTGCACAAATGCAACAAGCAAAGCAAGACATTCATTTCCACAGCCAGTTAGAAAGGAACAGCTGGTGCTGGCAGATGTTGCCCATGATTAAATTCATAAGGAATTTGACACATAAAGCTGGAGCATCATAGCTGGGGGGGACAATGAATTCTCTTCCTTCCCTCCCCCACTTAATATGTGTCATTTGTGCAGCCCGTTTGGCTGGAAGCCAACTTTCATATAACTCAGTTGTAGGTTTCTGATTCAATTAAACATTGTATAATCTATATTTAAAGAAGAATTTAATTAGTGAAGCTTAGCACAGATTTGAAATGAATCTTTTGAACTCCTAGAAGCTAGGATAGTTTAGTGGACAGTTATCCATAGTTGTAAGAGGCTTTGCCACAACTGAACCACTCATGTTAAAACCCTATTAGAAATTTGGTATACTGTAGGGACATGTCAAGATATTATACCATCTAGGTAAAGAGCCGTGGTGGTGCAGTGATTGGAATGCAGTAGACTGCCGGCTACTTCTGCTGATTGCTGGCTGCCTGCAGTTTGGCAGTTCAACTCTCACTGGCTCTAGTTTGATTCAGCCTTCCATCCTTCTGAGGTCAGTAAAATGAGGACCCAGATCGCTGGGGACAATACGCTGACTGTCAATGTTCCCACTGATGAACCTAACCAAAGCAAGCATTGCCAAGACAATCCGCTCACTTAATGCACAACTTTATTGAGTGCATCATTTTGGCACAGATGAGGGCAAAAACAGATCTAACCATTTCTCATGCAAACCCACATAGTTAAAGTGTAGGTTTTCCCTCCCTCTATTAGACCAGGTGACATTGTCCAATGGAGTCTCCTGGTATTGTTTTGAGAAAGTCTTCTGGCTCTGGTAAACACCCGCCAAAGTGTCCTTGGTTCTCACGGCTGGCATCTTGATGTCTAGAAGCTATACTCTGTCTACCCTCCCATCATTTGTTGGCAAGCTGAGAATCAATAATAGTTGCAACAGAGTCTTTTGAAGCTTGACAGTGACTCTATAAACTGCTTAGAGAGGGCTGTAAAGCACTGTGAAGCGGTATATAAGTCAAAGTGCTATTGCTATCGCTAGGGAAAGCAATGAAAGGTTCCAACTTCGGTCTCCACATCCAGCTTGGTCCAGTTAATCAGTCAGGCACTGGAGGCAGAAAATCCCACATGTACCACTTTACGGGAGGAAAAATACATCAATGATGTTTTAGTAGCTGATAGTTTCTACCCTCCCATCAAATCCAATTCAGTTGGATCCAATTCTGAAGCAACTACCATTTGGTAAAAACCATTAGAACATGAGTGTCCCATTTTTGGGCTTGCCTTGGCCACACCAAGTGAAGAGAATTGTCTTGGGCCGCATATAAAATATATAATGTAGTTAATATATGTAAATAACAAATTTCATTTTTCACTTTTGTTTATGATTTTTGCTTAATTTTTGTCTTGTGGGGCCACATTACCAGCCGACTAGGGCCACATGCAGTCAATGGCCTATAGGTTGGACATGCCTGCATTAGAAGAAATTATTTGTAGCCCAGAGTTCAACTGTGGGGTTCTTGGGGTTCTTTAAGCTTGATTGTTCTCTTGCCGATGTTCCATTACCCAACAAGGTAACTTCATCAGTGCTAGAAAGGGAGTGGGGTTTGCTCTCTGTTTATATACAAATGGCTTGGCTTGCCAGTTGTTGTTGGGAGATTTCTTAGGGTTCCTTGATTAGGCTGTTATATCAACAACAGCTTCAAAGGAATAAAATTCACAAGGGAAGAAGAAAACAACAAACACACAACCTCAGCAAAGGCACTAATATTACCTAATTGGGTAATGAAATGTCTGAAAGAATGCAGCCAAGGTCAGAGCACCAAGGACCCCATGGTAAAACCATTACCATGGTTAAATTCAGTCTGTAAAGTAACAGATGAGAAAAAGATGTACCAGCATATATTTATTCAGTCACTCAATAACAGTTTGAATTGTGACCCAGAAGTTCTGCTAACTCAATCCTAACTTTGTTTGAAGTCCACTTAATGGGTTAGCCTTCAACAAACTCTCCAGAAAGCAACAACTCTGTTTATGATTCATATGAAAATGATATTTTGTAAATCCACAGCTGAATAAATCTGACATTTTCCCATTTTCAGCATCATCAAGAAAATAACATTAATATACTTCTCCATCACAAGTGAAATGACTTTTACTGACTGCTGTTTTCCACCTTTCTACTTTATTTAAAAAAAATGGATATAGTTGCCAGGACCAATTCTGAGTGAAGCAAAAAGCTCTGGAATTATGATATCTTCCCAAGCACAAATGATTGTTCACAAACTCTGTTAACCAGATTATTTTCATAATGAATTCATTTTGACAACAGCAATGAAGCCTGTTTGGATCATATGAATCATCCCAGATAACTCACGCAAATCCTTCTCACAGCTGATTACTACTTCTTTTATAATAGTCATTGCAAAGCTCTCATTTCCAAACAGTAGGATGAAAGCAACCCAGTGAATTCCTTGGTTTAGTAATTGCATGGCAATATTTGAATAAACCACTTAATTATAAGGGTGAAATATTCCAATTCTTGAGGCAAAAATCTGTATTCTGAACAATTCAAAAGATGCATAAGAAACTTGAATCTGGATGAGATAAAAGAGAATATTCAAGTCACTAGTCAAAAGAATTGATTACAATGAAAACTGAATATACCCATTATCTTCCTTTCCACACCTTCTCTCACTTCTAATACCTATATCAACTAATCTCAAACTTTGAGATTATTTGCCATAGCTCTCTAAAACTGCACTGTGGTCTTCCAAATCAGAAGCATGGCTGGGCAACCAACTGGCCCTGTGGGCATCAATTATTATAGGGTCCAGAGGAATAATAATAGAATAATAGAATAACAGAGTTGGAAGGGACCTTGGAGGTCTTCTAGTCCAACCCCCTGCTGAAGCAGGAAAACTTTATACCATTTCAGACAAATAGTTTTTCCAATTTCTTCTTAAAAACTTCCAGTGTTGGAGCATTCACAATTTCTGGAAGCACCTCTGGTCCCCTGGTTCATAGATACATTATTATATGTGTGTATATATTGTGTTCCTCCTTCTCTCCCTCCAGTGGGAAATTTTACCCTCCAAAATTTATTTATTATATTTATTTATTTATATTTATTTATTTATATTTATATTGCCACCTATTTGCACATGGCGACTCAAGGTGGCTTACAAGAATATAAAAACATCATATAAAAAACAATAAAACTAATAAAAGAGACAGTCATATAATAAAATAATAAAATAAAATAAACCCCTAACCCTGCCCCCAGTGACAACACATCATATGAGCCATTTAATGGGCTCCATCCTGCTCTGCGTTCCCCAGGCCCTCTGGCAGAACCAAGTCTTCAGTGACTTCCAAAAGAGTATGTTAGAGTGGAGGCCATTCTAATCTCTGGGGGAATGATTTTCCAGAGAGAGGGAGCCACCACGGAGAAGGCCCTTCTTCTGGGTCCCACCAGGTGTATCTCCCTAGGGGATGGGCCCTGCAACATTCCTTGCCTCCCTGCTCTGATGGGCTGGGTAGATGTGACTGGCAAGAGATGGTCCCTCAGATAACCTGATCCCAAGCCATGAAGGTCTTTAAAGGTGACAATTAGCACCTTGAATTGCACCTGGCATAAAAACAGATGCTCTAACTGGTAAGTTAGGTATGACTGGAGCAGCACACAAGCAAGCTAAATAAGTCAATAAATAACTGCAATCAGAAGCACCAATCTTGAGGAGGAAGGAAGAAACAACCAGGTATCCCTCTTCCTCTCAAGGCCAAGAGATCACCATTTTTGTTTCCAGTTGCAACAGGAAACCAATCAGCTGCAAAAAAATGCAAGTAAAGATGAGGGGGAGATGTTCTAAGCTTCTTCATTTTAAATAGATTTTCAAGCTACACATTTAGAAAGCATATACAGTACATATGTACCATTCACTCCGCAATTCCATTGCTTATCTGTCCAGGTGTCCTGCTGTTTTTGCAGAGTCTTCTGGACGACATTTGTCTTGTAGATTAGATGTGGATGTGCTCCTTCATATTCATATTTCTTCACTGGTTCAATGAAGTAGTCTCCATCAGGCAAATGGAAGTAACCAGTCTAAGAAGAAATATTTGGATTTAATACATAATCATATTTTATATTTATGACATCCAAATAATACTTGGATGCAATAAAACAATCCAAAGTCGCACATACATACATACAGAGGTGAAATCTAGCTGGTTCACACCGGTTCAGGCAAACCGGTAGGGGAAATTTTGATTGGTTTGGAGAACTGGCAAATATCACCTCTGGCTGGCCCCGCCCCTGCCCGCCTGCTCACCGCTCGC
>JANHFL010004098.1:133940-144355 GCA_032468155.1 Oxyrhabdium leporinum | reverse complement strand
CTTCCTTCCTTCCTTCCTTTCTTTCTTTCTTTCTTTCTCTCTTTCTCTCTTTCTCTGCCTTCCCTTACTCCTTCCCTCTCTCCTTCTAAGGTTAGGAGACCCACCCAAAGCAAAATTTCCTTTGGATGAAACCGGCCATTGCCATCGGGCTTGTTCAACCCAACACACACACACACACACACACACACACATTCAAACAAACTTCTGTGATGGTAAGCTGCAAAGTGCAAACTAATAACTCTTTTTTTTTTTTGCAATCCTTGTTTTTCTCAGCCCCAAGCCTCTCCCGATGTTTTCCTCTCCTTTGTCGCAGCACTGGGCTACAAGGGGGGAGACCTTAGGCCCGTGCACTATCAAAGAGGATCCTGGGCACTTCGTTCAATAGGGAAATGAGAAAGGTAGCTCCTTTCTCATGAGGGAAAGGCAAGCAGCAGGCAAAGAGAAAGAGCGGCTTCCTTCCCTCATGCTGGCTGCTTTATTTCCTCTCCCCGTTAAAGTGGAACCTGGGCTAGTGGCTTTTGCTAGTGAATTGGAAATCCAGATAGACAATTAAATACAGTGTATTTGTGAAAATTTTAGAAATTCTGCTCTTCGTATCATGAATACTCCAGGGAAGAGAAAGGAAAAGGATGAAGGAATGAAGATTTACAACTGACAGTTCTAGCTTCCAATCACAGCCAATGATTTTACAGAGTCTCCTTTCAGCAAAGAATATTAACACCGAATTAAGGCAAATATACATGTCCCAGGATAATGTTGCAGAGCCTGCTAGAAAAGAGCTCCTAGAGGATGGAGTCCAGCATGAGTCCAAATCCTCAGAAGACCAAACCTCTGGTCTCGGTGACTGACCTAGATTGGATCCTAAAATATTGACACTTTACACTGATTCCCATTTCTGACATTCTTTGCTGTTGTAAGAAAGATTAAAACACATTTTTGGTACAATATATGAAAGATGTTTGAAATTGTTGGGTGTGAACATCTCTCTTTCTCTGTCCCTATTTTGCTTTCAAGTGAAATAATTCTCCACTCTCTATTGTATTTCTACAACACTGATGCCAATTGGGTGGAATTCCAAATAACTGAGCCTACTTATCACAACTCTCCAGTTCCAGCACTGATCATTCTGAAATTTTCCTGTCAACATATATTTTTGTCATTTTATGGTATTCCTAAGAATGACTGAAGCAACAACATATGAACTATTTTTTAAAAAAATCTGTTGTCTGCACCTAATTTTCTAAAATTTGCAGATTTTTTTATACAAGGTCACATATAGACAGTAGATTACTTCCATAACAATGCCCACAAAAAAATGAGATGACCATATTAAAAACAAATTGTTCTTCTAGCAAAAATAATGTTAATTTATTCAAATGACTTTTGAAAATGGATGTCTTGATATGTCAATATTTCTATTCCAGTACTCACAATTACAAATCAAATATTTGCAGACCTACACCCAGAAATAGGAAAAAAAAGTATTGTTTTAAAACATATAAAAAAATAAGTCAGACCCTTTCCATTGGGCAATTGTTGATCATGACCCTTTAGGAGGGACAGATTGGCTTTGCAGATAAATCACCTAACATGTTCCTTTTCTCATCAGAAATTTTCCCATAAGGCAATCCAGGCTGAGGTGTAATATACTTGATCCCTTGAAAGTATTATTTTGGATGCCTATTTCATTTCTTTCTACCTGAAACTTTCAAAAGTCACTCTTCTAAACTTTATTTCATAGCTACAGCCACATGCCTATGAAATGTTGAGTCTAGGAAAATAAAGTCTGTTCCCACATCAACTTTTCCTTTCATAGCGTCAGGTAAACATTTGTTTGCTTCATCTGTAATGCTAGCACAGATTTCAACGCAATGTTCTTTAGAACTTTTGTTGGTGAAATCAAATCCATTAAATTTATTTTTTTTAACTTAATTGAACAATCAAATGGAATATTGTGGATACTGTACATTGCTGATCTATAAATCAGTAATTTTTGAAGAAATTTGTGATATTAGCTATAGCTGGCCTCAGGTTTTGTTGTGCTTTGTTGGGCTAATTGAATAAAGCTTCTCTACTTTGCTGCAGAGTACATCATCATATTATTTTTGGTGTTGTCCATCTAGTGATGTCCATTTGTGGAAGCAACATTTGTTAGGAGGAGTTGCTATAAACATTGAATTTCTTTGTAGAATTATATTATACTATCAACTGTTGTATTTACTACACCAAGGCAAAATTTCTCATTATTCCAGATGTTATTTTACTTCCAGCTGTATCATTCCTGTCTTCCAGTTTGATGTCTTTTTTTGATCTTGTGTCAACAAACCGTTGCAACTCACCACAGAACTGTTCCACTTCTATTTCCTCTCCATCTGTGGTTGAACTACAGATTTGGATCAGCATAATATTAACTGGCTTGGATTCAAATAGAAATCATTCTAACATTTTTGGCGAATAGCCAGACAGGATTTGACATCCTTTTGCTATTTTTTCCCCAATGATTTTTATGTACTCTTCTGAAGTGAAATGACCCATTACCATCCAGTTCAGGTATCTGATTCCCAGAGTGTCATTGTTGAAGCTTGATATTTCTGTTCTGACAAAATCAAGTTTGTTTTAAATCATGGTTCTGACATTTCATGTTTCAATGTTTTATACATGACGCACATGAACATCCATGCATGTGCACGCACACAAACATCTGTCTTTGCAGCATCAAACTTTCCTTTTGAGTCTTATTAAGTCAGCAGCTGGACGTGCTTTCAGCTCTAATCCAGCCACATCATAAGCACAAGAGTTACCCATTCTTGCCCTAGTTTTTGGCTGTTCCCCACAGCTTATTGGATAATTTCTGACCCAAGCGAGCTCATCTTCCAGTATTATATTGCCTCTGCTCTAGACAGACAGGTTTGTTTGGTTTTCTTGAGAGAATGCTGGGGTAGATTGTCATTCCCTTATTCAGAGGATCATATTCAGTTCTTCTCGCTTCTGTGAAGCACTATGAACACGTATGACTACTGTGGTGTACTTTGTCCAAGCAAAATAGCCCATTGGGACAGAAAACAGAGCTTTTTTGTCACTGTATGAGGAATGATTTTTTATTAATTTCCAATATGCAGTGATAATGTAGATTGATTGCCTGCCATAAGAGAATGCCTGAAAAAAAATTAAGAAAAAAGTTTTAGAAGTATTCCTTGTAATTAATGCTTATCTGTAGAATTATTGTTCTTTAAAAAGCTTTAATACAGTAGAGTAAATTATAACAAACCATTAAAAGCTTGAAAAAAATTCCTCCTAGTTCCATGAAAAATATTAGCTTTTCAAGGAAATACCTTTTTTAAGAATCATACACATCAATAATTGCTGTGAAGAAATAAATTAGATTTTCTTGTAACTTGAACTTTGACTCTATCAACTCATTTCTTTTATCATCTGGTGAGCACATGGTGCTGTACATTCCACCGGCTAAATGTAGTTTGGAGTCAGAAATACATGTTAACATTTCTAGCCAGACCAGTCTGTAGTTTGATTTCCCCCATTGATCATAATCATCAGATACTGGACCATGTATTATATTAGCAATTGTAGCTGGCAACTAGACATTGTTGTTTTTTGGTTGCTGTCTGGGTTCTAGTTTGATAATTTTTAAAAAAGGTCAATTTACGATTGGTTGTCAGCGATATTTTGCAGTTGGTGAGTTCTTCTTTCTTTATGCAATTCTGTGTGCTACTTTGTGTTCACTTCTCAATCCATTGTCTTTGAGCACCCTTGTATTATAGATCCTATCACCTCTTCAGGAGTGTCAAATCTGGTCTTCAGCAACAACCAGATGTTCATTAAGTAGCAGAAAAATGTTAGTTTTCAATATTTCTTTGCTACCTTCTGATGATTTTCTGTATTTTTGCAGATCATATCTGATAGCCCTTCCTAACATGTCCCAAACTGATGAAGTTTAATTCAACTAGCCTTCAAGTTTTATCCTGTTCTGAAAATTTCAATAGTGCTCCGTTCAGTTCAAGAATGTGGACTTGTGATTTGCAAAAGTAGGAAATAAGACAGTATGGATTTACATTTCAAAAATGTGAAAGTTCCGGAAAGCAAATCAGTTGGGTTAGTCTGTTCTATGCATAACAGCAATATATCCAGTAATTTAGTAGGAAACGTATTTCTCTTTTATACTAGTCTCGTAATGTGTTAAATATGTGATTTAATAATGAAATGTTGTATGGCTTTGTTATACTGAACTGCACTACCTGAATTCCCATATAAGGGATTGTGGTAAAGAAAATCTGCAGGACACCAGGTTTATCACAATCCCTTATATGGGAATTCAGGTAGTACAGTTCAGTATAACTGAGAGGAAAAGTGTTGAAGGAAGGTTGGTTTAGAGCATAGAGACACATTTTTTCAGGATATCTTCCTTGGAAATTGTATATTACGGATTAAAAGGCTCCTCTCCACATGCCCAGTATTTTCACTCTATCTTCTCTCTTACACGTGTGGTTAATCATATATATTCATGAATTCCACATGTACATTGATGCTAGATTCTCTTTCCTCTGATATGAAGAAATAAGGCTTGTAAATTGCCTAAAGAAAGCAGTCCTCAGTGGGTGAAGAAAAAATAACCGCAAATGTTAATTCAATCCTCTAATTCTGAAGAACAAGCTACAAATATAGTTGCTCATGCTTTATTTTATGTTTCCTATAGACTGTTTCTAATTACATCATAACTTCAGGGCCCTTCAGCCAAGTTTCCAAGAAATCTTTTGTGTGCTTCTTTAATCAGCAGTCTTCTTGACCAACTGCATAATTATTAGAGTGCAGCAAGGATAAATGGTAGCTGACTTGAGGTACCATTGCTTCATCTACCCCAGCATGGTCCAGACTTGGCAGCTTGGTATGCTCCAGAAATTTTGGTTAGATTCACCACTGATAAGGGATTATGGGAGTTGTGGTCCAAAACAGATGATAAACACTAGGATGCCTATTCTTGACTATCAGTGATACTTGGGGATTTTCAAAAGGGATCTTTTCCATATAATGAACCTGGGAACTGCTCCATATACAACATATGATCTGTTATTGAGCTTCTCTCCTCAAACCTGACTCCTGATAACTTCATCCATGGAAAGGGTTTGCCATAGCCTTCTTTTGGGATTATTTTCAGCTTCTGCATCCAAATACTAACCTGGCCAAGCCTACAAAACATCTGTGCTCAAATGAGGATAGCCAGCTGCTGCCACCTGCTGAAATTACCCCATATCTAATTTTGCATTAATAAGAGATAGAGAATGAAAGAAAGAGAAAGTTTTTTTAAAAAAAAACATTTACAGCTCTTATACATATGTAGCATTCTCCTATAAAACAAAATGTTATCTAGGGACTCATAATGTCAGGTTTTCTCAGACATAAGGAGATAAACTGCAGGAAAAGAATAAATTTGGGGTTCTGGCCATCTGCTTATCCTAGCAAATTTGCAAAAAAGCAACTGATTCCCTTACTTTGCAGAACAGCAGGTGCCACCTTTGTTTCAGCTGTCCATAATCTCCTATCTAACACCTCCACTTCCCCCCCCTTCTGCTTGAGCTCTTCTGTTACTTTGTAATGCAAATTTAGTGAGGGGGTGAGAGAGAAGAAAACTACTTTGATAGTACTTTATGTCTAAATTTCCTCTTTCTGGGACTAGCCTTGATTTGACAAAAAAACAGCAGAGCATGTGCAAGCATTCAGTTTTAAAATAGCACAGACCCTGCCGAACACTAGCAGTTGCTTTCAAGAAGTCAGAGATTTGCATAGCTTTCACTCTAATTATGTGTCACCAAAGTGGGGCTGAAAACATTGGTGATATTTGAAGACTCCCTGATTGCAAAAGAACACTTGCAGGAATACGGTGCAAAAGCCTGTATACCTGTCTGTGTTCCCACTATCAGCTTGTCTTTTGTTCCAGAAAAAAACTAAATAAAAGTAAAGACTGAGGCACTGTTTGTAGCTAGCAAGATGCAGGACTGGTGAAGAGTTGCAAGAAGAGAGGATATTGACCCACAGCAGGAAAGCCTTTTTCTGCCTGAGTGTCCATTAACATCTCTAAATCTAGGCCCATAAATTCATCCTCCTCTTCTTTGTTTCTGCACAAATATTGTACTACATGCCATGTACTGCATTATGAATTATAGTAGCACAACATAAATCTTATCCCAAAGCTAATTAGACAGTGCTGTCTAATCTCTAAATATATTTTACCCATGTAGTATGGCTGTAGTATTAACATTTATTATCATTTTTACACACTCCACACCCACTGGGATGATGATGATGATGCTGTTGCTTTGCATGTACACTGAGAGCTTATGCACTGGAAGTCTAATAAAGCATTCTAGTCTAGTCTAGTCTAGTTTAGTCTACTGTAGTCTAATTATAGAGAGCCTAGCAAAATCTTATCCAGATGGGTTTAAATTGTTGCTTGCTATCTTTAGTCTTCTACCTGCTGCATATTATCATGTTCCCATTATGTTTGGCCCTAGGAGCTATTGTCTCAATAAAAACCAAGATATAGAGACACGATATCTAAAGGGGGGAATATTTAAGGGAATCCATTGACCTATGCCTACAAACTTGACCTCTCTGAACTTCTTCAACCTTCCTGAACCCTCTTTGCCATGTGTATTAATGTCTATGTCATGAAAGAGGTCCTTATGGTAAGACAATTTGTCTCAGGTGCCTTCATTTTCTTCACACAAAGGAAAAGACTTCAGCAGTGACTGAAATATTCAAATTTAAACTTCTTTCAGGATCAGATATTTCTGTCTATTGATTAATGAGTGGACAGTAGACACATCCAGAGGTTATCAGTAGACAACGGATTTTAAAGTTCCATTGTTTTATTTTTCAATTTAAAAATAGGTCTCAGGTAACATTTATTGTTAAATATAAAGTACTTTTTCAAAACCTTGCAGTTATTCCAAAGACATTCATCTGGTTTAGAATCTCTGAATTCAGGTGGCTGACAAAGTAATATCCTTGGTGCATATGTGCTTTACAATTTTCATTTTAATTACATGACCTCATATAGTTTGTAAGTCAGGAAGGATGGGTTTGTGGTTAAGCGCTGGGATCCAAATTGGGATGCAATTTCCTGCTGTGTTACACCCTTCCTTTGTAACCTTGGAGGAGTCACTTAATCTCCCCCTGTCTGTTCCCCATCTGTAAATGTGATAATAATACCTCCCACTTAAACCACTGAGGGAGATGGAAGAAGAAGAGCATAATAATAATATCTGAGCACCGAGGGAAAAGAAAATGCTTTGTATAAAGATATGTGAGCTCTTATACTGGTTTAAACATTTGCATTACATCTGGGGTTTTTTTTTCTGGTTAGCATACATTAATCATATATTCAAATATCAGTGAAATATGAAGTCTGTTTGTTTGAATGTGGCATTAACAATGTGCCATTTGAGTGAGGATGCACTTGGAAAAGCCAACTATTCCATTTATTTCATAGCAGTCAAAAATATATTGGGAGAACAAAAAAAGGAGAAGAAAAGGTGATGCTAATTCATTTAAGGACTGAAACTACCCTTCTACAACCTATTACTTTCGAGGTATGCTGGGAAACTGGAAAAATAATGGATAAGTACAGATTTACTCTTCGTTTGGAAAATGCAGATTAGGTATTGCTCACATTTGCCAGTTTGGAATAGCAATTAAGGTGTTGATTTAGAAACCAGGAGACCCGTGTTTTAGTCCTGCCTTAGACATGAAAAAAAATCTGGGTGGCTTGGACCAATCACTCTCTCTCAACCCAAGTCACCTCATGGGGTTGTTGTTTTGGAAAATAGGGGGAGGAAGGAATATTAGGTATATCTACAATCTTGAGTTATTTATGAATATAATAAAGATGGAGTTATTAAAAGAACAAATAACTAAGTAAGTAAATAAATACTCAGCTGCAAGAGTCTGGATGACTACTGAATGATGTCAAAGAATGCAAAGAAATATGATCATTTGCTTCTATTTAATGGGCATTTTGATTTTTGCATCCCAGATGTGATAGCCCTATTTTCTACTCCAATCTTATCCCACTTTTTTTTGGGGGGGGGCACCTTCAAGTCAGTTTTGACTCCTGCCTTAATAACTACACCAAATGCCTCTTGATGTCTTATTTTACTGTTAATTATATCTCCATTATCATGGTGGGTCTTCCTTTTCTGATTTTTTTTATCAGACCATTTGGGGGGGGGGGCAGGACATAATAGCTCCCAGTATATCTGGTCAGGCTACTGAAATAAACAGTTCATTTGTTACCCTAGATTAGATTTCTACCTCTTCTCTTACATTCAATCGTTCTTCCAGGAGATCAGAGTGACACTCAGGATTTTCATTCCATTATTTAATTCTCCTGGCAACACTGTGGTTAGTTAGGGTGAGAAATGGCAATATCCAGCTTATTAGTTTCTTTGACACTGCCAGGGCTTTCTGTGGGAAGATAGACTCAAAATTCCAAATACCTGGAAGATGGCAGGTTCTTTATCAGGCAAATTGCTACTTACTATTATAGGTAGTCCTCGACTTATGACCATATAGGTAGTCAACTTACAACCACAATTAAGTTCCATTTTTTTTGTTGCTAAGCGAAACATTTGTTAAGTGAACTTTGCCCCATTTTACGACCTTTTGTACCACAGCTGTTAAGTAAATCACCTCAGTTGTTAAGTAAGTAACATGGTTATTAGTGGCTTCCATGTTGACTTTGCTTTCCAGGAGGTCGCAAAAGGGGATCACATGACATCACGACACTGCAACCCTCATAAGTACAAGTCAGTTGCCAGGCATCCAAATTTTCATCATGTGACTGCAAGGATGTGGCAATGGTCGTAAGGGTGAAAAACAGTCACAATTCACTTTGTTAAGTGCCCTTGTAACTTTGAACAGTCACTAAATGAACTGTTGTAAGTCAAGGACTACCTGTACTTGCCACTAGAATTTCCATTGTTAAGTAAATCACTGCAGTTGTTAAGTAAACCTGGATCCCTCCATTATCTTTATTTGTTGGAAGCTGGCTTGGAAGGATGATTGCACGACCACGGGATTCTGCAACAGTTGTAAAGATATGCTGGCTGCAAAGCACTTGAATTGTTATCACACGACTGTGGGGATGCAACAGAAGTGCAAAGATTGGTTGTAAGTTACTTTTTCAGCTCTGTTGTAACTTTGAACGTTTGCTAAACAAATGGTTGTTTACCTATATCTAAGACTTTCTGTAATCAAAAATGGTGACATCTGAGTAGACAGGCAAAGGATTCTACTGTTAGAGTGTCATCTACTATAAATGGGATTTGTATTTAAAATACCTTGTTGAAAATATTCAGTGAAAAGTAGTTCAATTTAGAGATCTTATCAGGATGGGATACAAGTGGAATAAAAATATCCTCTGCTGTCAGATTTAAAAAATGCAGATTTCTTCAAATGCTCCAAATGATCTGCTACTAAGCTGGACAAGATCAGACAAGTTTTTGATGCAGGATGTCCACTAATAATTGCATGTTGCATCAAGACATCTCACTACTTATAGCAATCAGGATGCAACTCTGAAGGCTTTTTTAACTGCAGAAAGGGAAAAATCATCTTTTGACTAGAAAATGTTCATGGTAATATATAGTACTTTTTTAAAAAGCTTTTTATAAGGAAATCAAAGCACTACAGTACAATTGCATAATTTCACAGAAAAAACTAAAATGCATATCTAAAAGAAAAGCAAGAGCCATTCATTCATTCATTTCATTTCATTCATTCATATATACATAAATGGGATTGCCAACATGATCGCCAATGTCTGATGACAAATATGGCACAAGAAAAAAAAATACATACATGTATACATTCATAGCAATGAAAAATAGTTCAGATATTATTTTTTTTAAAAGTAACAGTCATTCCAGACAATTGAACTGACAGCTTGTTTTGACGACTGCAAGGGAAAAAAAGTTTTCTTCAGAGTGTAAATATTTCTAAACATTGTATAAAGTTGAATGATTTTCATTGTAGTAATTTAAAAGCTCCTCCCATAAATATTGAAACTTTTTCCTTTGTATATAATAGTAATTGGGGCTACTGCCAATCAGCTGAATCTAAAACTGGCAATATTGTAGATGGTAGGAAGTTTGTGTATGTTTAAAGTTAGGATTAGCTAGGTCAGGGGTCTGCAACCTTAAACACTCAAAGAGCCATTTGGACCCATTTCCCACAGAAAAGAAAACACCGGGAGCCACAAAACCTGGGTGGGTGTGGCCAACTCAACATCACTCCCACCCAGTCACATGATACATACCCCAGCCACGCCTACCCAGATTTCATGTCTCTCGGTGTTTTCTGTGGGAAATGAGTCTCTTTCCCTCTTTCTCTCCCTCTCCCTC
>JANHFL010004098.1:104400-116445 GCA_032468155.1 Oxyrhabdium leporinum | reverse complement strand
AGCCCAGGATTCTGCCTTTAAGGCAGGGGACAGGGATATATACAGAGAGGTCAGGACAAACCTTAGAAGCGGCAGTAAGATGGTGAAACAACAATACAAATATAAGGTGGAGAACCATCTAGCAGATAACAACCCGAAGCAAGTGTGGCATGGACTGCATCACCTAACTAACTATAAGGACAACACAAGGAACATGGTCAATGCTGACAACTCGTTGGTAGAGGAGTTAAACATCTTTGCCCGCTACGAGGTGAAAAGACCAGACCCCATAGCCTCTGCCCGTCCCAGCCACTCGCCCTATATGAACACCAAGTGAGAGCTGCATTGAAGTCTGTGAATTCCAGCAAAGCTGCAGGTGCACATGGGGTGCTGGGGATAATGGTAAAGAATTGTGCTGACCAATTAGCAAGGGTCCTGACAAGGATCTTTAACATTTCCCTGCAAATGGCCTGTGTTTTATCATGCTTGAAAGCAGCCACTATTGTCCCAGTCCCTAAGAAAAGAGCAATTAACTGCCTAAGCGACTACAGACCCATTGCATTAATGTCTGTAGTGATGAAATGCTTTGAGAGATTGGTTCTCCAACACCTTAAGACATGCCTCCCACCGGATTTTGACAAACATCAGTTTGCCTACAGGGGGAATAGGTCAATAGCTACTGCTTTACATTCTGTAGCGAGCCATCTGGAGAAACCCGTAAACTATGTCAGGATGCTTTTCATGGACTACAGCTCAGCCTTCAATACTATCCTGCCAAGCATCCTTATTGAAAAGCTGACTTGGACTTTCCCTCTTCCATCTGCGACTGGATCAAATACTTTCCGAGGAACTGGCCACATACAGTGAGGGCTGGGTCTGTCACATCCACCTCCCTGAAGCTTAGCACTGGCTCCCCATAGGGCTGTATGCTCAGTCCCTTCCTGTATTCACTGTACTCACACGATTGTGTATCATCTGACCCATCCACTGTGATCATTAAGTTTGCAGATGACACCACCATACTTATTACAGGTGGAGATGAAACAGCTTATAGGGGGGAGGTTCAAAAATTATCCACATGGTGCCTAGAAAACAACCTGCACCTGAACATCCGCAAGACAAGGAGTTGGTGTTAGACTTCCAGAAAAAGAGAGAGGATCCCGCCCCACTTTACATCAAGGGGAGCTGTGTGGAAGAGTTTCCTCCTTTAAATTCCTGGGAGTCTACCTTAGTGAAGATCTCACCTGGAAAATCAACATGATCCAGGTGGCCAGAAAGGCCCAACAGAGACTGCACTTCCTTAGAGTCTTGCGAAAAAACAAAGTGAAACAACTGATGACCTCCTTTTACTGATCCACAATAGAAAGCATCCTCACTAATTGCATTACGGTGTGGTATGCCAGCTTGACAGCCGCGAATGCAAAGACATTACAGAGGGTGGTGAGTACAGCACAAAACATCATGGGCTGTCCCCTGACACCACTAGATGACATCGCTAGGGCTTGCTGCCTTAGAAGAGTGAGGAAAATCCTCAGGGATGACTCACACCCTGGTCAGCACTTCTTCATTCTCCTACTATCGGGTAGGAGATATAGAAGCATAGCCAGCTGCACCAACAGGCTGAAGAACAGTTTTTATCCATGGGCTGTCAGACTCCTGAATGGAAAATAACTTTATGACAATCTAGTATGATTGACTTGCGAGGATGTGCAATAAGTTCATATGGTGCAATAGGATTGTGTATTGTTAGTAAGATTCACTGGGTTGGGGATTTTTTGTCTTGACCGTGAGTTGGGGGAGTGCACAAAGGGAGGCTCGGCCAATCTCATTGTACACATGTTGTACTCTGACAATAAAGATTTGATTTCCATTTCTACTATTGGAGTCAGCTGAACTACTTTGATCAGGCTAGGAGAAAAACATGGCTATCCTTTATTCTGGGAAGTGGGGCTGAAGGCTAAAAGTATTGTTTTTCTGTGATAAGGTTGGCCCTTTGGAATGGGTTCCCATTAGAGATCTGCCTGTTTTAACATTATTGGCTTTCCCAAATAAATTGAAAACAGTTTTTCCAGATTGCCTTCAGAATCTCAGCCAACTTATTCTTTTAATGAACTTGTAAGATTTTTTTACTTGATGGTTATGTTTTTATCGCTTGTGAGCTGCCAAGAGTCTTCTTTGATTGTGCTGCAAGAGGAAGGAAGGAAGGAAGGAAGGAAGGAAGGAAGGAAGGAAGGAAGGAAGGAAGGAAGGAAGGAAGGAAGCAAGCAAGCAAGCAAGCAAGCAAGCAAGCAAGCAAGCAAGAGGCAAGTTTAGTTTTTACAATAAAACAAGATATAGTGTGGCGAGTGAAGCCAATTATTAAGAAATAGGAAAAAGAAGGGGAAGGAGAAATGAATGAATTGGATTTCAGCGCCTCTGGCAGATTTTCTGCTCAGTCTTATTTTTATCTATCTTACGAACAAAATAACTTTTAAAACTGGCTGGTTGATAGAAGAACCTGATAATGACATCAAGTGAAGAACTAATTTATGTTTTTTTGTGTGTTTTTTTTTGCTTCAGCATAACATTGATTTCCATTCAACCTTACTGATAATTAATGGTTGATTGAGAACTGTTCCATAGTTTGAATTTGCATATGTTTTAACATGTCAAACATGCTCCAAAGGAAATTCAAGGGATGACAGTTAATTAGCTATATTTCCCTAACTTTCTGTGCTTAAGAACTTTTTCCATCGCTATATATGTGATGAAATGGGAAAGGTTAGTCAATACCGGTACTCATTTAAATGAACGTTGCACTTGAAAATTATTTTAGTGTTTGTTATTGGTCTTGCTGTGTTAACCAGGTTCCAATTAATTCGCTTAGGTTTTGTGGATGGTAAATAGAATCTTTTGAACTGTTTGGTAAGAATGCTGAAATTTTTTAAAAAATAGAGATACTGAACTCCATTTCAGTAATGTAATACAACATTTTGAAGGATCCTTTTTCCAAATATACTGAATCCTATGGAATATTTTTCCTATAGGATTGCAAGTCCTTATTAGCTATTTTCCTTTCAATGGAGGATGGGCAGTACAATAACTCAGTGGTTAAGGTTCCGGCTTGTTGGCTGGAAAATTGACAGACCAGATTCGAGACCCGAGCTTCATGCACGGGGTGAGCACCTGTCTTCCAATAGCTTCTGCCCACCTAGCAGTTGAAAGCATGCAAATACAGGTAAATAAATAGTGTGGAAGAAACATTGCTTGTGATGTCATGCTGACCACATGGCCATGGAAATGTCTTTTAACAGTGCTGGCTCATGGCCTCAAAACAGAGATGAGCGCCACCCCTTAGAGTCAACAATAACTAGAAGACTATAATCTGCAGGGACTCCTTTCCCTCCTTTCAATGGAGTATAGGTCTGGTAGGCAAGTTTAAGTAGGGTGTCAAGTCAAAATAATGGCTGCAACCAGGTGATTGAAGTCTCACTATTTTGTATGTGCATTGCATGCATGATAAGGTAGGGCTCTTATTACATGATAAGCCATGCTATCTTGAATGGCTTAAGTGCTATCTTGACTTTTTTATACATACACACACACACACACACACCGGAACCCCCACAAATTTCCTTTGGCTTAAGCTTCATTGATCTTCATGCCAGGAAATGAATATTTTACCCATCTCATTTTCAGAATGCCAAGAAAATCTTCAAGTTACAGAACTGGGCCAGCATGTGGTTGTTAAAGACATTTGCAAAAGAAAAAAAATGCTACATTTCTTTTTTACTGGTTCTCATTCAATGTCATGGAAGAAAATGAACAACTCCAAGGAGAAGAAATTGCTTTCTTCTGACATTTGCTATAATAAATATATTAAAAACTGTTTACAGGCCTTGAAGCTTTGGGAGATCAATGCTCAGGTACCAAGTAAGGTTTTCTGCAGGCCTTTCCTCCCATCATCTTATGATGCTTCCTCAGTGGAATAGTTTAGAATTGGGAATTCCCTTGCAGTAGATTGGTTAGTGGTTCCTAGCTGGCTGGGGATGGTGTCCATTCAACTTTGATTGGTCATCCTTGTTGGTTTGTTGGTATGGTGTGGATCAGGCCCTTGAGTGGGCGGTAGGTCATATCGAGCCCCATTGATCTTTTAATGTACCAATCTTTCAGGTATTCTCTAGCTTTCTTGTGGTTGATGCAAACTTCCAGTATTGTATCCCCCCTCCCCAAGCTGGCTGTGATTCATTTTGAATCTGTGGTTGGCTGTGGGATATGGTGATCTTGTAGTGATGTATTCTGCAGTTCACTGATGAGGCTGGTGTCATTTGCCTGAGATAGGACAAATCCAGGAACCTATTTTGTGTACAATATCAGCTCTCTTGGCAAGGTGTGCAGTGTTTCGATTTACCCAGAAATTCTTTGTAGGTGTCTGTAGGATTGTGAGCCATTGTGATGCCGAGTGGTTGGAATAATCTGCTGGTGGGTTCACATGCATTTATTTTGCATGAAAGTATTATGATGTCTTTCTGTTGTTTTTTTATTGCTTCATAGAGCATTTATTGGTGAAATGGAAGGGGATTTCTTTTGGAATGTATTTAGAGGTAGTCAAATTCTGTAGCTTTTTTTGGTGTTGGTGAACTGCCCCAGTTGACAAAGGTAATCTAAAGGTAAGCTAATCTTACTGTCAAGAATTTATTCATAATGTGTATTCTCTATCTACATCCTTAATGTTTCATCCCATTAGTTCTAGTCTGGACCAAAAGTTAAAACATTATGGATGGGTTTTGGAAAAACCTCTAAACTAGGATGTTGAAAAGTACAATGATTGGGCATTTAAAAAAAATATTAATTTGGGGAAATCCACAAATCAGCACTATTGGTGTTTCTGGATTTTGTTCTTTGTGGTTCCTGGGACGTTCATGTTGTTTTCTAAGACAATCAAGAGGCACTGATTAATTTTTCTATATGGTTTGGGTATCAGATTATTCTAGTTTTCTTGGTATGTGCTGGCATCTCCAAGCAAAGTTTCTGCTACAATATGTGAATATAGTATTTCTCTGTTCATGATGACTGCAGTTATTCCTTTATCTGCTGAAAGAATTATAATACTAGAATCTGATTTTAATTTATTCATGTCTGCCTCTTCTTGCCTGCTAGTTTGAGTGAGTAAATTGGCTTATTTGGAGAATGATATTCAGTCTGAAGTCTGATTATCTTTTCTGGGAAAGTCCTGAAATTTGGACAGGGCAGTTTGCTCTGAGAGGAAATGTGGGATGTCTACATTTCAGCATCTTGAAACAGAGTCCTAAAAGATTGATCTTTCCTAGATGATGTTTCTTGTTGGAGAAGTCTTTGGTTTTGCCCTTTGATGTTTGGATTTTGGGGGGGAGGGGTAGATTCCAGTAAATTCCACCTTCAGACCAGTTCTCCTTGCTGCTGTTTGGAGAAGGACAGACAAGTGAAGTTGTTAAAGGAATATTCAATATTATAACCTTGACTAATATACGGAGCTTCTGGCTCTGTATCTTTGAAATCCAGTGACATCTAATCAATAAAACTTCACCCTTGTGTACTTGTTTCTTTCATTTTAAGTGTTAGTGAGTTTAATGAATCCGATGCCTTCTGAGTATGATTTGCACTATATTAATAGATAGAAATCCCAGGCACACTTAACTGCAAACAAGCATCAATGAATCCTTCTGGGGAATCCTGGACAGAACTACACTATTAAGGGCATGAATGTTAAGCATGAATTCTGAGCTTCACAAAAAAAAATATGATTTGCTTCTTGTCATAATAGAAAGCCTTCTGAATCTTATTAGATGACATCATTCTCTGCTGTCTTGGCTAGATTGTATAAGTGATGGCAATAGTAAATCTACTTTCCCTCATAATTGTTCCTCCCCATAGTTGATCACTGTCACATGGAAGGATGATAGGAATCATTCATCTTGTTTGCTTTAGCCCAGTTTGCAGCTTGTCCTTCATGCACGAGAGCTGAAGATGAATAAAGTTTAGGTTCTATCATTTCGTCTAAATAAAAAGAAGTTAGTAATGTACATTCTTTGTTTAAAATATGATGGGGATGGGCAGTCCGAAATGTGATATTTGCAGCATGTAAGTTCTCCAGTATCATTTCATCTTTTCCTAACTTGATGCACATATATGTTATTTATTTATTAATTAAATTGATATGCCACCCATCTCATGGTTTGAGGCAACTCTGAGTGGCTTACAATATAATAAAAAATAGAGATATAAAAATGCTAAATATAAAAACATATTAAACTTTCAAAATATTAAATACAGACTAAAAGACCACAGGTTTGGTGCAGAGCAAAGTGGTACCTTCTATGTCACTTCACCAACCATATATAGCCTATAGCTTCTCTATTAGGGCACCACACGAACCAGCAGAGTCAGATTTTAAGGCTCTTCCTGAAGGCCAGAATGGTGGGTTTGCATCTCAGTTCCAGTTGCAAGATGTTCCAAAGGATGGGTGCCAGGGCAGAAAAGGCTTTTCTGAGCTCTGCCATTCAAAATTCCTTGACTAATGGGGTTCACAGTAGACCCCTTCTGCTAGAATGAATGGGGCAGGATATTGAGGCAAAATGATTTCTCAAATATTCTGGACCCATGCTATGAAGAGTTTTAAAGAGTTTTAACACCTTGAGTTGGACCTAGAAGCAAATTGGCAGCCAGTGAAGTTCATGTATGTGTGGCAGTACATATGCCACACTAGAGGCCTCCAGAACTGTTTGCACTGCCATGTTCTGGACCAATTGTAGCTTCCAAATACTTCAAAAGTAGTCACATGTAGAGTGCATTGCAATAATCCAAATGAGAGATGACCAGAGCATGAGTGGCTGAGTAAAATGTGGTGTTTGCATCTATACTACACAGTATCCATTTGAATGTATGTTCTCCAGTGTTGTTTCATCTATTCCTAAGGTAGGTGTGTGTGTGTGTGTGTGTGTGTGTGTGTGTGTGTGTGTGTGTGTGAGAGAGAGAGAGAGAGAGAGATGATAGATAGAAAGATAGATAGATAGATAGATAGATAGATAGATAGATAGATAGATAGAGAGTCCTTCTATGTTGTAGGATTTTACAATTCCCACTAGCACAAAGCTCTACATATTTCATCCTTCACTAGGGAGTCTTCAAAATCAGATTAATATACTTTTGCCGAAAGTACTTTGACCTACAGGATTTCAAGTTTATTGGTGGGTAAATAAAGGTTAAGTCCCAGAATAAATAACAAAAGATTGAACATGGATTTAAAAGTCTTATGTTGCTCATACTTGAATGTTGACCTGCTATTTAGTAGTCCTGCACTTTACCACTCCTAAACTACTATAATGGGGAATCTGACAATAGGGCTGAAAAATGGATTGTTTGTGAGAAACACATTTTATGATATTATCAGCAGACAAAGGCTGCAGAAAGCAAAGAACTGTCTCTATAAATTAAAAAGATAACTGGAAGTTATTCCCCCTGGAATTGTATCTCTAAATTATATACACACTGAGTTGAGTAATCCTCTTCTCCTAGGAGATTATATATGACTTTTCATGTTAGGCTTTCTTTTCTCCATCAAGTAAATTACAGTTTTTGTTTATTCCTAGAAGTATATTAGGAGCAAAATGGCCCATGCCAAACTTAGAACAGTATAAGCAGAACTCCTTAGTATCCATTACCTCAATTCAACCCAAGCCATACAGGATTCACCACACATGCTTGGTGTTCTCATAGGGAATCAAAGGATTCCTGCAAATAAATTCATTTAAAAACTGATAAAGAGGATTATGGATAGGGTTCAGACTGTATATGGTTGTTTCACTATCTAGGATTCAGATAGTCATTTTAAATACAACAGTTGTATTGTAACAGAGAAAAGGTATTACTGCACAGTACATTCCATGGCTTAGGGAAATTGTATACAACAAGCCTGAATCTATGTCCTTCAAAGAGTGTAGCATTTGAATACAGATAATCCTCGACTTACAACAGTTAATTTAGTGACTGTTCAAAGTTACAATGGCACTGAAAAAAGTACTGATGACCGATTTTCACACTTATGATCTTTGTAGCATCCCCACGATCATGTGATCAACATTCAGATTCTTGGCAACTGATTCATACTTATGACCATTGCAATGTTCCAAAGTCACATGACTACCTTTTGAAACCTTTGGACAAGCAAAATCAATCAGGAAGCCAGATTCACTTAACAACCATGTTACATCAACTGCGGTGATTCACTGAACAACTGTGGTAAGAAAGGTTGTTAAATGGGGCAAAATTCACTTAACAAATGTTTCACTTAGCAATAGAAATTTTAGGATCAATTGTGGTCGTAAGTTGAGGCCTACCTGTATAACTGGACCAAAAATGACAAAGTATTTTTTTAAAATATAAAAGATGGGAGGATGGGTTGAAAATAGCAAAAAGCTTAACAAAACCCCAGAGTAGAGCAACTTCAGGATGAGGTAGATTATGATTTTGACTGATTTCCTTTCAGTGGCTAGAGTGCAGTACTGCAGGCTACTTCTGCTGACTGCTGATTGCCAGCAGTTCAGCATTCAAGTCCCAAGGGCTCAAGGTTGACACAGCCTTCCATCCTTCTGAAGTCGGTAAAATGAGGGCCCAGATTGTTGGGGGCAATATGCTGACTCTGTAAAACCACTTAGAGAGGGCTGTAAAAGCACTGTGAAGCAGTATATAAATCTAAGTGCTATTGCTATTTATTATTAGATTTCTATGTGGCCATTACCTTGTACAACTCAAGGTGGTATACACAATATTTCTGCACCCCTCCAAAAAGCAACCTTACAAAGTGGATTTATCTGAGAAAGAATAGAATAGAATAGAATAGAATAGAATAGAATAGAATAGAATAACTGAGTTGAAAGGGACCTTGGAGGTCTTCTAGTCCAACCCTTGCTTAGGAAGGAAACCCTATACCATTTTAGACAAATGGTTATCCAATCTCTTCTTAAAAACTTGCAGTGTTGGAGCATTTACAACTTCTGGAGGCAAGTTGTCCAACTGATTAATTGTTTTAACTGTCAGGAAATTTCTCCTTAGTTCTAAATTGATTAGGTTCCACGCATTCTTGTCCTGCCCTCAGGTGCTTTGACTCCCTCTTCTTTGTGGCAGCCCCTGAGATATTGAAACACTACTATCATGTCACCCCTAGTCCTTCTTTTCATCAAACTACACATACCCAATTCCAGCAACTGTTCTTTATATGTTTTAGCCTTCAATCCCCTAATCATCTTTGTTGAAAAGAATTTACAGCCTGCTGGTTTCCAACAGACTTGTGCCTAGTGGGAAAACCAATTGGGGATCTGATGTAACCATAATTTCAATTTACTTGTTTCATTTGTAACCTGACTTTTATATTCAAGAGCTCAAAGCAGCAGACAGTGTTCCCACTTCCTATTCTCCACAAGAACAGCCCTGGAAGGTGGGATGAACTGTGATCTCAAATCATCCAATAAACTTATATGGCGGACTCTCATGCCTAGAATTATGAAGACATATTGCATGTTAGATAGTTTTTTGGGGGGGAGGAGGAAAGGACATACTTTCAGGGGTAGAAGAGATGGAATACTTCAATATTATAATATTTTGGGACTGCTCCAAGCACAGTAACCTGACAACAAATGTTAATCCAAAACCCCTAGTATTTTGTTAACGTATTGGCAAATTTACAGTATCTGATCTGTCTTTAAATTTATTGAACAGAGGGATTTTGTTCATTTGAAGCTTTGAAAGGTTTTGGCCCATTTGAATGCCCAAACTCAGTTTCTAAATGAATATAGTAAATTAATCAAATGAGAACTGCTACATGTTATTAGGATGTTTTAAAGCACTGGTGGAGTTTAGCAATCTAGAATTGCTCGGATTAAATGCCATAGGCTATCAATGGTATTAGCTTTGCAAACATCATTAGTCTGAGCAGCAATCTTCCCTTCAGTCACATTTTCTGAAGCCTAGGAGCCATGAAATTCCATGTTTTAAAAATTTAGCATATTGTAAGCTTTTTTTTTTTGTTTAAATGCTCATGAATATGTGCATGTTTAAGAACAATTCTGTTAGGAACATACATAAGATGCTTTCTACAAGGAACCACAAGTGTTTTTACCATTTAGACATATTTGCTTAATTGACAAATCTAAGACCATTTGTCTGGATTAACTGCACATATTCTAATGGGATTGCCCCCTGGAACTGCAGCTGGTCCAGAATATAGATGATATGGAGATGACTCAATACATCCATGTAATACCACTACTTTGTGAGCTGCACCGATTACTGGTATGCCTCCAGTTAATGGTTTTAAATGTTCCTTTATGTTGTTGCTACTATGGACAACTTCACTCTCTTTATACTTATATTTTATATATATCCAACTTATAAATTATATTTTATAGCGCTGTTCCACAGGTCACCAAATAGAAGAACCTGTTCATTATGTTAATGTCTAGGGATCAGTTGAGATTGTTGATGTTATGCCAGCCTTCCTGACACATAGCAGCCATTTTGCCTGTGCTCCTTACTCCATTTCTGAGTTGGCACTCAGGAGTTCCTCAGACTTATGGTCTTGGGGGAACTTCAATCAGTCTTCTCTGTGAGTGGTGTCTAAAGTGGTTCAGGGGTTCATGGCCATGACAGCCATGGGCCTATTCCAGATCATCCAGACCAATAAAGGAGAGTGGTCACACACCTAATCTGGTGTTCCTGTCAGAGCTGTGCCTGTGTGATCTGAAACCATATGAACTCTCAGTATCAGCTACATCATGGATCACACCCTGATTACCATTGGATTCTTTACCATCACTATCCACGGCAGGGAGGCTAGGCTCATTAGATTGGTCCACTCCAGAAAATGATTCACCAAGATCAATTTCAGTGGGAGCTGGGGATTGTTTCTACTGATCTACTGCATGGTCCATCTGAAGCCTTGGTTGCATCTTGGAATAGGGGGTAACTTTAGATTAGATCATACCCATGAGATCTCTTACTTTTGTGGATCCTGTCACTCCCCATGATTCTTGGAAAAGTTAAGGGAAATGAAAAGAGAGACAAGACATCTGCAGGAATGCTGGCATACAACGAAGGATAAACTTGACCAAACTTGGGTTAGAGCCACTGTTAAGGCCCACCTTGTGGTAATAAGAAAAGCAAAGCATTAATACTTCTCCACTCTTAATTGCATAGGTGGGCTCCAATTTCACAGACTTGTTTAGGGTGACACAGGCCCTCTTGAGTAGAGTGGGTTTGAAGAACCTCTTGCAGGAATGTGAGGAAGAATTTGATCAGCATATATTGGCAAAAGTCACTTGAATTTGTTTTACTCCAGCCTTGTTACAAATCTGGAGATGTCTGAAGAGAAGCCCTAACTCATTATTTGGTTTGATTGGGGTCTTTATACTGTATGAAGACACATAATGCTATCCCAGAATGGGTGCAATTTCAGAGCAGCTACAATGGATTGTGACTTCTCTTAAAATGGGGGTCACTTCCAGGACAGCACCATGTGGTTTCCATATAGAAAGTTTGCATGTGGATCAGCTGTTTCCTGAAGGAGAACTATAGAAAATAAGTGGATTCAGCCATGATGGGGGGGGGTAGAGGGATGGTGTGGGATGCAGTGGGGCAGAAAGTAGAATATGGGGTACCTTGAGTGGATGGTCCTTATAGGCCTGGCCACATATGAGCTGGGGAGTGCTGCAATAAAGGCCTGAGTCTTCACTAGACCTCTCAGAGCCTCCCCTACTCCTGAGGCATTCCATGAGGGTTGTGACTGTTAGGTGAGTGGATCATATGGGCACCTCGCTTAGCAACCGACACAACTTATGACCCTAATGGGCAGGGCCCACTGTGGTCCTAAGTCAAGAACTACCTGTACACTGATGGTTTAGTTTTTGCTTTCCTTGTATAAATCTCAGATTCTCATGCAAGTGAGATGCACAACTATATAAATTCAACAAATAAATAAATAAATAAATAAATCTCCCTCCCTCCCTCCCTCCCTCTCTCTCTCTCTCTCTCTCTCTCTGTGTGCATACACATGCA
>JANHFL010004098.1:0-35498 GCA_032468155.1 Oxyrhabdium leporinum | reverse complement strand
TTGTTCTAACTGTCAGGAAATTTCTCCTTAGTTCTAGGTTGCTTCTCTCCTTGATTAGTTTCCACCCATTGCTTCTTCTCCTGCCTTCAGGTGCTTTGGAGAACAGCCTGACTCTCTCTTCTCTGTGGCAGCCCCTGAGATATCGGAACACCGGATGAATATCTAACATCCTTTCATAATGATATCTATATGACATAATTGTTGATTTTGACTTCTCACTTAGTAGCACCTCTGCAATGTTCTCTGAGCTTCTTCACTAACCTTCTCTAGGTCTCAGAAGAACTGAGAAAGAGAACAGAAATTCTACTCTGCTGCCCACTGAGGGAGCCAAAAACCCAACAACTAGCATACAACTTATCTTTTGTCCTTGCTGACACCTTCCTGTGTTGTTTTTTGCAGGACCATGCAGAGGCAGACTTCCAAAGCCTCTGAAAGCATAGGGAAGTGGTGGAAAGATGCTACCGACCCACGGCAGGACAAACGGAATGTGGAAATCACAGGAGGAAGCAGAAAGTTTTACCAATACTGATAGTTCTCGACTTACAACAGTTCATTTAGTGATTGTTCAAGGATACAATAGCACTGAAAAAAACTGCCTTATGACCGTTTTTCATATGTCTGACAGTTGAAGCATCCCCATGGTCACATGATCAAAATTCAGGCAGTTGGCAACTGACTCACATTTATGACGGTTGCAAAGTCCCAGGGGTCACGCGATCACCTTTTGTGACTTTCTGACCAGCAAAGTCAAAAGGGAAGCCAGATTCCCTTAACAACCATGTTACTAACTTAACCACTGCAATGATTCACTTAACAACTGTGGCAAGAAAGATTGTACAAATGGGGCAAAACTCACTTAACAAATGTCTCACTTAGCAACATAAATGTTAGGCTCAATTGTGCTCGTAAGTCGAGGGCTACCTAGACAAATGACCTATCCCACAGCTCCACAGGAATTGCAGCAAAACTATCTCTAGGATGTTTCCTTGAGTGTTAGCTGAACTAGAATTTAACTGGCTCATTTTATGAAGATTTGCGGGACTCCTATAGTGTCATATGATCTAGGAAAATGGTCAATGGTGGGTTTCAACTGGTTTCACAACCGGTTCGGTGATCACGCGCTTCTCTAACACGCACTTCACACACAGCTTCAAAACAACCAGCTTGCCTTCTATGTAGTAACACAGTAACTACAGCGGAGGCATGGCAATCTGTGTGAATCAGCTGAGAGGATAAAGGAGAAAGAAGTGCAGGGGTGGGTGGGCGGACCCAGCTGATCGTTGGAGCGAAGTTAGCTGGCCAGCTGATCATTGGAGCTACCGGTTCGCCTGAACCAGTCCGAACCGGCTGAACCCCATCCCTGAACATGGTACAAAATTCAGATTGGTAAATGGTCTTGTTTGCAGAGGGCCCTAGAAACAAAGCCTCATTACAGAAGCGGCCTTAGCAATGGATGTAAATTGCATCCGGTACTAAAAAACTTTTAGGAACAAAACTGCACGCAACACTGAGTGTGCATTCATAATTAGGATCTTACTTTTATTTTGACTTGGCTCAGAACCCAAGCTGCCAACACAAGGTTCAAATGCAAAGACAGTCTTGACGGCAGAAACCTGACACCACTGCAGACTTGAAGAGAAGCTCACAATGAACTGAGTGAATAAGCTGTGACAGAGCAATTATTGTACGGTAGATCGTTCCTAGCTTCCCTATAATATTTGGGACAGGTGATCCATGGCTACTGGGCATGCCCTCACATTCCAAACATGTATTTTGTTTCTGTATCTGGCAAGGGCATTCACTATAGTGGTTGAGAGGAAAGGAAGTGGGCTGAATAAATGTTCTTTATTCTGTTGTAGACAAATCCCTGCACTCCCACACATTTCTTAGGGAATGAGTCACAAATATTCCTGCCTTCGTCTCTACCTCAGACTGGTGGAACGAGGAGCACTTCAAGTCTGAGCAAAGCCAATACAGGGGAGATAGCGAGATAGCAAAACACATTTCTAAACTATGAAAAAGTTGGTAAATATAACATATTTGTCTGTGACATGGTAGAATCTTCTGCCTGGAGTTCTGAAAGAACATCTTTCCGCGGCAGGCTACAAACCAATCTAGTATTGTAAATTATAACCATTCTTTTAGTGACTGTTACAATGGCACTAAAAAATACTTACGACCATTGCACCATGCCCATGGTCACATGATAAAAATTTGGATACCTGGCAACTGGTTCGAATCTGGCTTCTCCAACTCAATGGAGAAGCCAGATTCACTGAACTGTGTAACTAATGTAACTACTGCAGTGATTCACTTAACAACTGTAGCAAGAAAGGTCATAAAATGGAGCAAAACTCGCTTAACAACTTTCTTGCTTAGCAACATACATTTTGGGCTCAATTATGGCCGTGACTACCTGTACACAGCCTTCCCTCCTCCAATTTCCACCCTACAACAGCAACAGCACTGGGCAGTGGCATGCCAGAAACTGGGCCACGCAAACAAGTGAAGCCCCATCCATGGGAAGCAGGCAGCATGTGAAACCACACCCCCTCTGGTCTGTGGAAAAACCTCTCTCCACAGAACCGGTCCCTGGTGCCCAAAAGCTTGGGGGCCTCGGACCCCACTATGGGTCTCAGGACCCGAGCGTAAACAGCAAGACAGTTAAGGGAGGAACAAGGTCATTACATACTGTATGAGAGTATTAAGTCCGAAGTGGTGAGGAAAGAATGAGAAAGATTTAGAAGAATTCTGCCTGAATTACATTAGGGATAAGTTATACAGGAAATCTATGAGGTTCTTTTTCCTGAGTTTGCAAGCTTTGCAGGACATGGTGGGGATTGTGGATGGACTTGAAGTGGCATCTCTCAGTCCTAGTCCAATCGCTTTCTGGCTTCCATTTTTCTCTTTACTGCCCAAAGCAAACTATTTGCATATCTCTCACAGGCAAATAATATATAATATATCTTCAATTAAAGACTGGATAGCAAGAAGCAATGAGAGTTCTACATTATAGGAACTGTGCATAATAGAAAAGGCTGGGTACTTCTGCTTGCTCTACATTCTACAGCAAGCAAGATCTGAAACCAGTCTTAAATATTAGGAATGCAAACTGGACTTGCTTGAAGCCACCCATTATTCAATAATTATATAGAATGACCTATATGGATACCCTTCAAGACTCTTATCTGATGACTATATAGAAATCTACCTTACATTAAATTAAGCCATTGATGCATCAATGAAATTCACAATATCCATTAGTGTTTTTCCTTGGATTCCTAAAAGGGTCACCTACCTGGTTCTACTAGGAATTGAAACAAGAATTTGCTAACATTTGTGCGCAATGGGGGAAGGGTTGGTTTTCAGAATTGGCTTCAGCTGGAGTTGGAAATGGGATGGGATGATCAGCTAGGGAAAGTGAGTGATGTGCAAGACTTTTTATTGGCTTAAATCCACCTTCTTTTGAGAGGGGATCTTTTGGATAAATATATAAGTAGCTTTTTTGGAAGAGTTTGGATATTTATATAAAGGCATTTAATTATAAACCATACCGGTAGATTGGGAGTGGAACTATTAACATGTTAATTTTGCATCTTTTCTTTTTTTTACCTTGATCTTTGTCCTGGTTTTTGACCTGTTGAAGAGGTATCATCTATTCTTAAGGAAGAACCACTGGATTCATCTTTCAGAGCTTCATACCTCCTCACTGGCACTTGAAGAAGAAACAAGAAAATTCATGATTTAAGACTGGATAAGGATATTTTATTGGCACATAAAATATTCACTGATGAAAAAAGTTACTTTTGAAAGGACCACACACATCGTTGTGTCCATAGCGGCAAGATAAAAAAACCCCAACACTGGTGGTCCCCAATATTTCTTAGAAATATTCCCATCTTTTTCCACAGAAACAGAAACTTTATTAACCAAGAGACACTGAAATATGGGCTAACTGCACTTCCGGGTGGGACACTGTTTATCTCAAGAAACAAACAAACAAAAATATTCCAGGCAAATAGTTATATATTTTGATTAAATTTTAAGGATCTCTGCAGCAGATTTACAAGAATGTTGTCCAATAATAATTTGTAGTACCCAGTAGAGATTAATAATGTGGCACTCATGTCCATCAAAATACCCATGGATACCTTTTTTGGCACCAGTAACTTTTGTGTTTTCATAATTTTTATTTTATTAAGTTTCTTTTAATTAAAGTAAAAGGTAGAGAAATAGCAATAGCAATAAGGCTTATATACTGCTTTACAGTGCTCTCTAAAGAGGTTTAGAGTCAGCATCTTGCCCCCAACAATGTGGATCCTCATTTTACCCACCTCGGAAGGATGGAAGGCTGAGTCAACTTTGAGCCTGGTGAGATTCGAACTGCCAAATTACAGGCAGCTGGCAGGCAGCCGAAGTAGCCTGCAATACTACGTTCTAACCACTCTAACCACTGCACCACCATGGCTCATGCTTCGAAAGGTCATGCTTCAAGAATCATGTTCATTTTCAACGAATATTCTGAGATGCATACTATAGAATGTGTAGATATTCTTAGAAAACAAAATAGTTGCACCCAACATTTCATTTGAATTATGTCTATCTATTCAAAACGGGCGGGGGGGGGGAGTGATGATATAGGAGCTGGAGATGGCAACAGAGAGCAACTTCACTATTCTGTCCTCTAATACAGTGATTCTTCTCAGCATGCTGGCTGGGAATTCTGAGAGTTGGAGTCCACACAACCTTAAAGTTGCTAAGATTAAGACACAATGCTGTAATAGATGAGAATTTTGTAACTGGTGATGCTCATGATTTTACCTGTAGCCTCAGTAATCCATGATCTAACCCTCAGGGTCAGAACAGCAATGCACTCTGCAGGATGCAACCCTTGAAGATGATTCACAAAGAGCAATGTGGGCAGAACACAATTGGTCTTCTGTGAAGTAAGGTGGCTAAATGACTGAAAGCACTGGATTGTCTGCTTGCAAGCTACCAGGTGAAAGTTAAAGCACTTCACATATGTCTGCATAATGCTAGAGGTTTAGGATATATAAAACGTCATCCTCCAGTAGATGCAGGTAAGATCACCTGGGAAAGCCTTTTCAATGCCAGAACATCAGGGGAAAGTTGCCCAGCAACTTCACTTTCATTTCTGTCTGGATGTTTATAGGATACCAGATTATATTTTAGATTTCCTAGTGGTGCGCTGGTCTAGAGATGGAGCTCTTGCCTCACAATCAGGAGGCTGTGATTTCGATCCTAGGTAGAATCAGATATTTCTCTCTCTGCGCACAATGAGAATATATCTGCTGAACAAAACTCCGCATTGGCGATAGGAAGGGCATCCGGCCAGTAAACACTTACTCCGTTCAGTTGTCCAGACTCCACCCCCGCAAGGGATTATGGGTTCATTAAAAGAAGATGGTTATATTTCAGATTTCCTGCTGACATATTTTTTAAATTACACAGTTGTATTTTTTGTACTTGAGAATTTTTAAGAATTTTAAGAATTGTTTATTTTATCATGACAATTTTATTTAGCCCTACTTGTACTCCTTTCTTGTAAATTGCTCTGACTTGTCCAGAAGAAATGGCAGTAGAAAAATAAAATAATAACAATGAAGCCTCACATTTGTGTTATCATTCAATCTACTGCCAACCTCAGATTCCCAAAAATATTAAGCATGGCTTGAGAAAGACGAAAGAACTATTCAAATTTTTCTCTCTGCCTGAGTACTATCTATATACATCCATTCCTAAGCAGCAACCACGGAAAACCACTTTTAGAGATGAAAAAAAAAATACTGTCAGCATCACCAATGACAACGGAGCTTCATTTCTAGTACAGATAAGAGTCTACCAACTGAAGGCCAATTACCATATAATTCTTACCTTGTCTAAAATCTGTCTCGGAAGAAATGAATGATGGGCCCTCACTGTCAGTGCTGCATACATCACTATGGTAAGATTTATACTTTCGTACGTGCTCTGAAAGAATTGTAAAGAAACAGAGGGGAACAAAGCTTATCTAGGGTTTAATGCAGTCACTGACTTCTTCCACAATAGTAATACATATTTTTTTTCCTGGTAGGTGGAGGGTTGCACTGTACATCCCATGATTAGTGGGGCTGAAAACTGTTTCTCGATTCCATGGGTTATAATGCACTGTACAAAATGGAAAATATTTCCCAGAGTGGCCTTTTCATAAACTATGTCTTCATTTCACTAGATACGTTTTGGATGAAAGATTGTTTAGTTAAACAAAAAGAAAACTAGGAAGCAATATAGGCCCAAATTGATATTTCTAACATTATGCTTGTATGTAAATGCAAATCATGGTTTCAGTCACATGCTAAAATATTGAGTGTCTTTGATGGAAGTTTTGATATTATTTTTTTCTGTAAAAGAATAATTTCTGAGATAGGCTTTCTACCTATTAAAGTTACCGTAATCAATTTTCAGAAGCCTTAGGAAGTGACAATGCATTCTCAAACCTGATTAGAATTAGAATTCTAGGTTCAGAGGCACTTAGACCCTTTGCAAAAACATTTATTCCTTCCCTCACTTTCCTTTTATAGTAATTTTATTTAAAATTACAAATGAAAAAATTAAAAATAAATATAAAATCAAAAGGAATAAAAGTAAAAGAATCGGATGTGCAAACAACAGAAAAAATATAGTAAAGAAAAATAAATATATAAAGAAATTATTTTCACCTTCATTGTAACAAGTATAAACAATTTTAGTGAGTTATCAATTTCTCTTAAAATACAGCAAATGATTTCTTCTTCCCATATTCCATCTCTTATCTATAAACAAACTCTTAAAACCTTATCATTTCAAGTCCTAAAATCAGCAAAAGTACATTAAGGGTTACCAGAGATAACAAAGTATATATTTCAAACTTTCAAATAAACCAACTTTATATTCCTTCCTTTTACTTCTAACTGTTTTGATTTTTACTTCCTTCAAATAATGTCCTAGAACTTCTTTTAAATTTTTTTGTTTCTTCTTCTCACAAAATTCCTCAAAGTTTTAACAAGCCTCTATGAATATGAAAACTATCCAGGTCATTCTCTTGGTTTGTCATATGTATATTAATTATTAAGACTTTACCCAATTTATTTTGTTTGTCGCTCTTCTAGCCAGTCATTTTTAAATCCATTTTAAATCTTGTCAGGTAATACTTATCTCTACTCTATAACATATTTTAAACACAGTCGATCTAGGGAGGTAGGCTCTTTAAAATTAACTTCTGGGTCTACTGTTCAAACATATTCTTCAATATGTCCAAATTTAAGTGTTGTTTAATTATAGCTTTTAGTTTACTTCTACTTCTCTTCAATGTCCAATTTTTAAAATCTTATTATGCTACTTTTAAGAATTCACAACAAAAATATTTTCCCATGGGAGGGATTCTTGTAATTAATTGCAAAATCCCATTTCAAATCCATCCGGGTCCTCAGTCTACAATCCAGGTCTAACAAATTTGAAGAATGGTTCCTTTTGACTGTAATTTGGATGTATTTCCTGTGTAGCTAAGATAAATAGAGTTACTACGGTAGTTTAATGAAGCTTTAAATCATTTGTTTTTTACGTTCTGGAAGAAAAAAAATGTGTTCATAAAAACGTAGTAATGGTGTTATTTTTAAATGTTATGAAGGTATTTAAAATATTATAAAAATCCATTCTGATGATAAATGTCATATTATAAGGGGGCCAAACTCATATAAAATTTCTGAGATGTGGAACTATGAGAGGTTGACTGAAAAAACAATGTCCTTCTTTTCTCTCAAACCAAATCCTTCCCACACAACTGAAGCAACAGCCCCCAATCTTGCCAGCTTGTTTGGTAAGCCATATACCACATTCCAAGTCTAAAGTTTTACAGCTGCCCAAACCACATTAAATCAGATCTAATAACCACTGGATTTAATGAGAAGAATGTTGCTTGGTAAGCAATATATAGTGTCAAGTTTGCTCATGCAAAAAAACCACAAGCATGTTGTGAAACCAAGAATTTCTCTTCTAAAACAGAATTAAAACATTTAAATTATTGGTGAAGATCAGGGAATGGTTAGACTAGCTAAAAAAGTAATAGTTGTTTTTTTTTATTTCCTGCTGTAGAGAAGTAATTATTATAATATTATAAGTTTAATCATGCATTATTTTCATATAGAAAGACAGCAATTACAGATGTAATTGGGCATTGTGAAGCTTGCATGAAAGATTGGGAAGAGGTAATTAGCACAGTAATAACAACTTCAGCATCCTGTTTAGCTAAATCTTGGATCTAATATACAATGTGTCCCAAATTATTCTCATGATACAAAGAAGTTAGTGATGTTATAGCACTGACTTAACTCTGGGAACATCAAGGTCTACCTATGACCTCTGAATAAGGATAGACAATGGAAACAAGCAACACTCATCAAGTTTTATTTATGTATTCATTTATCAGAACATGGGACGATCAACTTGAGAGGTATGTGGTTGCAGATAAGCATAGAATTATGGGAAACAAGTCACTGAAGACATTGAGGTTAAGTTAATCAGTGAAAACATGATCAATTCTGAATCTCTGTGGGCTGAATTTAGATTCTGATAACCTTATAGAACAGAAGTATTATAGAACAAGATATTACATTTTTATTTCTGGCTTTAACGTGTTGCTTTTTGGTTTGCTAAGTGGCTAATTTGACCAGTATCCAGATTCTTATATCATTCGATCAACCTAGCAGTTCGAAAGCATGCAAACAAGAGTAGATAAATAGGTACCACTTCAGTAAGGTAACAGCATTCTGTGTTCCTTTGGTGTATAGCTATGCTGGCCACATGACCACAGAAGCCTCTTCGGACAATGCTTGCTCCCTCAGCTAAGAAACTGAAATGAGCACTGCCCCTTAGAGTCAGACATGACTGGACAGGGTAATCTTTACCTTTACTTTTATTCTTTCTCCACCATATTCCCAAGCAGTGCTTCTTAACAAATATAAGAAAGCTCTAAAAGAGGTTTGTATGTGTGTAACTGGGCACATAGTTCCAGAATCTAAGTATTACCAATTATGTAATTATTACATAAACTTGATGTTGATGTCTTTATGGAACAAGTAAGTCGAAAGTCCAGGAAATGCAGTCCTATCACTGCATGAATGGGATGTGTGTTTGTGTGCATATAAACACACAGAGCAACTCTTAAGCTTAGCATACTAACATAGCTATCCAAAACTAGATTGTGAATTGATTCTGAAGTCTCTCCATAAACAGCAAGGCACAAGAGAATGTACGGCACAGAGAAATGGGCTGAATGGACAATTTCAAAACAATCAACTCCAAAAGAATCTACCAAACCACAGTAAGTCATTATTATAACACATTTGGAAGGAGAAAAACACAACATTGAGGGCGGCCTACTGAATTAGAGGTGTGTGTGCATCTTTGCTAGTTCATTGTCCTGCTAAGTGTAACACTTTTAGAATACCTTTGAAGATGCTTCTCTCAGCAAGAACTCAAGAGTTGTCTAACATGCACATAAGCATACGATTTAGAGGACAACCAGTATAAGGCCCAGAGTCACCTTATCAGGGAGATGGGTAGCATAGAAATTTAATAAATACTTTTTTTTGCCTTTTTAAATGCACTCTGGGGAAAGAACACCAAATAATGCAATGCAGAGAGTTTCAGGATGAATGAACGATACTAGCAAAGTCATCATCTCCAAGAGCCAAAACTAAACAGAATTATTCCTTCCTTTTCAAATGGTCTCAAAATTGTAAGAATGGAAACATTGGATTTTGTACTTGAACAATTATGTTCTGGGATCCATCTGAAACAATACAAGCCGATCTTATTTTTATTGGTTGGAATGCTGTAACATAACTTGTAGTTGCTGTTGTTTTAAATAAAGTTTAGATAATTGTAAAACTAATTGCACTTTTAATATCAGACCCTGGTGTCAGAATGACAGGAAATTTCACTATTTGGAATTATTATATGGTAATTCTCACATGGTCAAACGTAAATAGCCTAATGCCAAATCTGTCCGTTAACAAAAAAGGAGGCAGCTGGAAACTAGGCCTCCTACTCCCCCAAAAACATTTTTAGGCTTTTCTGTTCTTTGGGCACAAGAATTTTGAGTATTAATTATATTATAAACAGAGCTTGTATTTGATACATAGTACTTGATTTTCTGACAGTTTCACATATATTCTACAATACCTACTTATTTGAGCTTTTGTGTTCTTGGGAAACTATTCTGCATTTCTTTAGTTGAATTATCAGCTGGGGAAAACTGTTGCTTGCTGCATTTGTTAAGTTCTTCTGAGATTCCAATGGCAATGTCAAGAGCTAAACTTTTGTTCATGCTACCCAAGATTCTGCTCACACTCCCCAAAGTTGAATCCAAGGCATTGAACACAATGTTTGCAAATGGTCTTTCAACTAGATTGTATCTAAACGTAGGCATATTTAACTTAAGATTTATGCAACATCTGATTCAGGGATGTGGGAACTTGAAATCCCACCACCCCAAATCATAGGTCTCCCTACTTTGTCTAACAGGAACTGCAATCTGGAAACCTCTGCAAGATCATACTTAGCCAATTGACAAAGCTGAAAGATTCAAGGAATCATGGAGAAAAAAGGTTGCATCATAAATTCTAGTGCAAATGGATTATAACCAGTGCGGAAACCCCTGTTAGATTCACATACTCTATAAACTGATTTTATTTTTTTCTTAGGTACCTTCCTTCCACTAAGTGGGTACCTCTAAGTGGTTAAAGACACTGAGCTTCTCAACTGGAAAGCTAACAGCTCAGGTTCGATACCTGAGTGCTGTACAATGGGGTGAGCTTCTGTTACTTGCCTCACTTCCTGCCCACCTAGCAGTTCAAAAGCATGCAAATGTGAGTAGATAAATAGGTACCACTTTGATGGGAGAATCATAAACTTTGATGGGAAGGTGATGCTGGCCACGTAACCATGGTAATGTCTTTGGACAACACTGCCTCCCTTGGCTAAGAAACGGAGATGAGCACCAGCCCAGAAATGACTGGATAGAGGAAACCTTTACCTTTACTAGTACCAAATTTGCAAAATAGGAAATGTCTCTCTCACACAAACATATATTACTTTGACAATGTGAAGGATGTCACATGTCAAATATAACGTGCAGAAAAATCTACTGACCTTCTACATTCATGGCTTCTCTCAGCAACTGCAATTTCTTCTGCTTCTCTTTGATCCTGTCAAAGGCACATAATAAAGCTGCCGATGTTGAGGTCTCTGATACATGAAGCACTTGGTCAAGTTTTTGAGGGCCAAATATATCAAGGGCTATGCTCCCATCAGAATATCTTCCTTCTTTGTTTATGGGAGCTCCTGAAGTCCGCCCTGAAATGGTTCCGCCTTGACGATGGTGCTTATGAGAATCTGAGACATAGTCCCCCTCTGTGACTTTGTGAGTTGCACACAACAAATCAGAGGAAGAAGCCCATACTTTGCGTTTGGGATCACTGTTGGCTTTCTTTTCCAGGTTGGAAGCTCTCAATCGGTAAGGACAGCAACTATCTGTACTGTCTTCATGGCCAGAATTGTAATCAGAGGAAATATTTTGAGAAAATTCCTTTTCACCATGTGAGTTACTGGTTGACAAGAACTCCAATGACTTACTAAGCCCTTTGTTAAGCACGGTTTGCTGAGAAAATGGGGCCGGGTAACCAGCTGCTGCATCAGTCATTCTTCCTGGAATGAGAATGAGAAGAATCTCTCTTGGATATGGGTACAGTTGAACTCTTCTTAAGTGTCATGTTTTCTAGAATTGGATTGGATATACACTCCTCTTAAAGGTAGGGTTTTTTTTAACTAGGTTAGGTTCTAACCAGCTGGATATTAAAACAATGAAAATAAATGTGTGCATTCAAAAGAAATTATGTTGCTTCTGTTCACCTGTAGCATCTAAAATAATATTCTCTTTCACTATGACATTTTTATCATGAAGAACACAGGTTTTAAAATAAATGCTAAATCCTTCCTTCCTTCCTTCCTTCCTTCCTTCCTTCCTTCCTTCCTTCCTTCCTTCCTTCCTTCCTTCCTCTTCCTTCCCCCCTACATTCACTATGTTTGAACCTGTTACATCTCACTTCCAGCTGTTTGGATTATGCTTGCAATGATGATGATGATGATGATGATGATGATGTTATCCATTCAATTGTGTCTGATTCTTGGCAATTCTGTGGACTAACTGTGTCCACATTTTCTGATCTTATACAGCTTCCTTTGGTTATTTTATGCCCTTCGGTTACTTTATGAAAGTGTCAGCTTTGATGGTTTCTAGCCACCATGATTTTTGGCAATTATTTTATTTCTTTATTTGATTTATCCAAATCAAATTTCAGTAGGTCTAAGCAAATATTAGGCTCATTACAAGTCAGGGTGGCTTTACATTTTTATATAGGTCCTCTTATTTCTTATGAAGTAGATACCTAGCTTAATTATTTAACTCAGACTACAAATTGAAATTTTATTTGGTGTTATATTTTATAATTCCACACTAGTAATCTTCAATTTTATTTTACTATGATCATTCCTTCTATTTTTAGAAGAATTGTAATGCTATTCACCGATATTCTGGTTAAAATGAAACTAAAGGCAAGCAAAAATGAGAAAATTACTATTGGAGTATTCCATTTTTAGTGAGGAGACGGGTGGAAAGGAGTATAACTAATCCTGCCATATCCTAAAACCACTGTAATATTTGTCTTTGTGTAATTTTTTTAATGGTAAAGTGAATCATAGAATGGGGGGGGGAATAAAATTTGCTAAATCACGGGTAAGTAAAGCAGTTTTAAAACAGATTAACAAGAATCAGCTGGATAAATAAATTTGTATTATTTATTTCTGTAAATTTGTGTTTCTGATATTATATTGATAATTCCATCTTGTGTCCTCAAAGGGGGGTTGTTGTTGTTTTCTTTTTTCTTTTTAATGAGGTAGATTGTTTAGTCTACAAAATTGCAGTTGAAATTATAGCTTTACTGAACTGTGAATCATTTATAAAAATATGCCATATGTTCCAGTTTCTTGGATCAGTTTGAACTCCTGTCTGGTTTTGTCAGATTCTCCCTACTAAGTAGGATTGCTTTATTTAGAAGATTGAAGACAGAGGTCATGGTATACATATTGTAGAACTTTTATATTCACTTCTTCCTTCTCCTCCCTTTTTGTGATTTTTCTGTTTTACTGTGTTTCCCATGCTTTCCATTATCATGTTTGGTCTTTCTTCTTTAATTCCTGTTTTTAGCCATTAAAACTGATGGATTTATCTGCACTGTTTACAGCTGTAGATATTGTTTAGTGGGTAGGTTAACAATAGGCTATGAGAAGCTATTAAGGAAGGAGAGTTTAGCAAAGATCTGACTGATGAAAAATTAGATATTTGTGAAATTAAAGTTTGAAAAGGGAGGGGTTTTAAAAAAGCAGGCTAAAATGTGTAATGCTCTTTATTAGGAAAACTTCAATACGCAAACTGTGCTTTGCTTTGAGTGATAAAAGTGAAGAGAGGGAATGATAAGATTTTTGCATAACAGAAGCAAGGTAGAACAATATTTCCAAAGAGAATACAGGCAGAGAGAGAGAAAGATAAAGCTTTTCTCCTGAGACAAATAGGAGCCAAGTTCCCAATCTTGATGCATTTACCATTAGCTACATCTTCTGTAATCAGCTTTAAGTATCTAAGCGCTTTGATGAATAATAAATAGAAATAGATATGAAGAAGCAACTTATATAAGGCAAAGAGTATGTAGTTTGTTTCCATTTGCTTTTTTTCATTAAGGTAATGCCTTCCACATCCAGCTATAGTAAGAGAAAAGAAAGGTGCAGTTTAAATGTTAGTTAAAACATTATAGGCATAACAATACTGTATAGGTCATAAATTCTAATCAGAAGCTAGCGTTCATTTTCAATTCCTTGCTTAATATCAGTGGGGATTATTACATTTTCCAGCACATTTGATAAACAGAATAACCAAAGACTTCACTGCGCAGTTTAGAAGATATACTGAACCTCAAGGCACATCAAGAGATATATATTAAGATGCTAGCCCAGCCTCCCCCTGCTTAGCTATTTTGAATCCAGGGCATGACAAAATGTATAGCCCAATGTAGCTGGAGGGCCTAGTTTGGAAAAGCTTTTTGACCACAGCCTCACTTCAATAATTTTCAATGGGGGGTGGGGGAAGGAGGCTTTCAAAGATAATGTGCCAATCTGCCTAATTCAGATTATATCAATTAATGAACAAATGTATGGCAGAGAGGAAAAACAAATGGCAGAGAGGAAAAAAGAGAAACAAATGGCAGGGAGGAAAAAAGAAAAAGAGAGTCTGATATAAACTGAAGATTTGAAAAATAAACAAATTAAAATTTAAAAAGGAAAAAAGACAAAATGTATTGTGTATTGTAGGATACCTAATTCCTTTCTTGGAAAAAAAACCCCAGCTGATGTGAAGATAGAAAATTAAGTCAAATTCCTTCAATTAAACTAGGTACAACTGTGCATGCTGTGTGTGTGTGTGTGTGCGCGCGCGCGCGCGTGTGCTAGAATTTGATTATGTTTATTTTCATAATTTCATATCAAATCCACCCACTCCCTTAATAAAAAGGAAGATGCTGTTACCTGGCCATATAATCCATGCTTGATTTATGATTCCTGTATTTCAAAATAGCTAAGGTCATATCTGTGTGGAGTGGTGCTAAATGTGCAATTCTATTTGTGAGGAGAACTTCCTGAATCTGAAAAAATATAAATAGTCACTAAGTAGTATTTCTGCAAGAAATGTTTGTTCTTGTACCTAAGTGGCAAAAGCCAGCAAATTTTTTATTATTATTTTTTTTAATTCCTTTGGTTCAAATAAATGTGTGACACAATTAAGAAAACAAACGAACAAGCAAGCAAAGAAGCAAACTCGGTGCTTGGTCCTTTCAGTCACTGTAAGGAAACATTCTAATTTTAGGTATGCAATCAAAGATAAAATAGATTAGAATAGAATAAAATAGAAAACGGCGGTCTTATTTTTATGCAGTTTTTGGCTTTCTTTCTCTAATACACTAACCAAGCTGAACTGAACAATCTCAAACAATAAAGCTGTATGCCTTTAATTCTAAAACCTATCTCATAAAAAAATAATTTGGATAATTCATCAACAGCGGGATGCTTACAGGCATGACCTATATGGCTGTTCCCCGCCCCTTTGTACAAAGTGACTGCCTATTCATTTCCAAGAGCGGTTTAAAATGTGGGCTTTCACCAACCCTAAACAGCTTGAGATCGGGTCACCTGAATGGCTGCATTTTTCAGTATAATTTTGCCTGAGAATGGAGATCTTTCACAGGGGCCTTTTTGCTGTCTGGCGCTCCAGGTATTCATGAACTGTCAGTGTACATAAATGCTGCTCCTGTGACAGGCTGCATCCCTGAGATTCACTTTCACTTCTTACATTCTAGAAGACAAAATGATTGACTAAGGCTTTGCCGTCCTCCCAGCTATTTTGGCCACAGTGAGAATTGTTATTACAAAATATATTTTTGCCTTATTTTATGCCACTCTCATTTCCTTTGGAAGGGAAAAAAAAAGCATGCATATAAATGTTAGAAATAGGTAAAAATGAACACTGACTGATTAAACCAATGGCATCCTAAATATGCTACATACTTTTGCCTGATTAAGAATCTTAGACGTTTTCTCTCATCGGCCAATGTTGCTGTCATTTGTCTCTATGTTGGCATGTGTGAGTGTGTTTGTGTAGTCTTTGTCTCTTTTTTATTTTATTTTTTTGAGGTGGCGAAAACATAGAAATGGTAGAATGAAATGGTGTGCCGAGTGCTATGCTAATTTCTAATAAAGAAATAAATAAGAACATAAAAATTCATCTAAAAAATAATCTTGAGGTCTTAAATATTCTTAAATGTAAGATTTTTTTAAAAAAATTCTTAAATATAAGGAATTTTAAAAGGTACAGTATTCTATAACTATTAATTTTAGATTCCTTTCAAATTTATAATTTGGGAATTCTAGGAACTGTAGTCCCAATATATCTGGAGATACTTTTTTCAAGTGAACTTCCACATTAAAAAAGAAACAGGTGCTGAAACATCAATTACTTTAGTTTAAACTAGTTAGTGATGCCCAATGAATTGGGATGACTCAGAATGTATAACAATGAACATTTTTTTAACCTAATAGAGAACCACATCCGTGGCACTCTAATAGCCTGCATTTACAGTTCTAACATTTTGTAGAAAAATGCCTGAATTTCAGTAAACTATGTGTGGGCAAATTTTGTTTTCTTTAAAATGTAAGAGCTGAGGTATTTTTTTTTCATTGGTTTCTGGAGAGGAGGACTTTAAGGATGGCAACAGAAGCGTTATCGCTTTGTGAAGCAAACTGCTCTCATTTTCACCTTCGAGCCTCTCCCACCCAGTGAAAAAAGGAGCTCAATAACATTACTCTGTTTTTTCCCCCCAGTAATATTATGTCACCAGGTGATCTATAATGCCTTGGAAAGTCAAGAAATTTTACTGACCCTTAAAACACTGCCCACCATGACTTGACAGTAAATAAAGACTCAAAGCAAAAATTAAAGAGCTTTAGTAAAACATTTACGCTACAGATTTTGTTTTGTTTTAATCCTTCAGCAATACTGTTAAGAAAAGAGCAATCAATACAGAAAATGCACAAAGGTTCCTTTTTCTTTCTTTCTTAAGCCATCATCTCTTCCCATAGCCTGTGCAATTTCACGAGCTTTTGATTTTATTTCACTATCAATTCATCCATGCAGGATTAGCAAACTATGTGCTGTCTGGACTTCAGCACAATTAAGAATAGCAAATGTTCTTCTGAGATCTCTATCCTTCTGCCTTAAACGCTCTGATTAAGAAAAAAAAAAAGGGGGGGGAGGGGAAGATGCTGCCTTTTATTTTTGTAATCAGTCTTCAGAATTACTAAAGAGTTAATACCTCTATAGATCACTCAATATATTGTTTTTGAACTTTTCCATGAATTGATGTGGGGGGATTTTAGCTTTCTTTGGTGATAAGAGCTAACAGCTAGCTTCTTCTTTTTCTTCTTCTTCTTCTCTTTTTTTTTTTGCTTTATATCACTTTCAAGCATCAAACATTGCTGAGAGTGAGGGATGTGAAGGAAGTCCTTCTAAACGATTTTCTCCTTTAGTTTCAATCTGCAGCTACTGATGGAAAGGAAAGCAGTTTGTGTATTTTCCCCAACTGATAACTAATAGCTGTAGGAGCCATTCAGTCTAATCCTGTCTTGGTTGATTTACAAGAAAATCTCACTGATTCCAGTGAGACCAGCTGCCTTTTTAGCAATGCATGGAAATAGGTTGCACTTCAAGGGAAACAGACTTTAATATTGATATTTTAATGACAAACGTGAATTGTTTTAATGACAAAATAGGAAATGTGCTTACCATCAAAATTTCATGTGTTGCATTTATTAGAAAATATTTTTGGCGATGATAGGTTTTTCACATTTTTGTTTCAAGTCTGCTAATAAATTCTGGTGAATTATTTATTTATGTACTACTGCACTGATTTCCTGTTAAAAAATTCAAATAAAGCCTAAGCTTGCTTACCAAAATCAAAAGAGTAGGAAGGCGATTCGTGAGCAATCTAAAAATAAAAACAAAGAATATTTTGTTCTTGTACTAATGCATATTTGAAGGCATTTGGAATTAATAAAACTCTTCATTTTAATTCCTTTTTTATTTAGAAAAATAACACAATATCTTCTTAGTTAATAGAACACACCTTTCATATGCAACCTCCCTTCAAAGGTAATAAAAGTAGCAACAGACCTCTTAGGTAGAAACTGAACAATGTAGGAAGGTGATTGGAGAAATAGTGAATGACAGAGAAAATTGCAGCACCAAAGAGGAACAACTTACATTTAATTTAATGTTGGGAACAAATAGCTGTAAACAGCTCACAGAAGAGATGGATAATTCACTGAACTTAATAAGCTAAAAGAAAGGCAAAACAAACCCTTACAAAAACACACTAACTATTTTCAGATAGTTAAAGGCTCCCAGTCATGAATGTCACTTAATGATTGTTTTTCATCTATTTGAATTCATTTTAAATCATATACATTCTAAAGTCAAAAGCAAGCTGTCGGTTTAACAGCTGTAGTGGAGAAGCCAAAGCAGTTCTGTGAACAATCAGGGGGTAGATTGACAGAGGTTGTAATCTTGGAAGCCGTAGAACTGTTAGATGTTTTCTTATGAGTTCACTGAGTGACTTCTGTTCTCAAAAGATGGAAATTCATCTGGAGATTTCTATCTTCTCTACTGTCACCCTCCTACCAACGTTTGGACTTTGCTTTTTTTTTTTTTTTTAGTTTGGGAAATCCTTAAAAAATAGCCAGGGATTAGTCACACAGTGAAAGAACTGAAGATCCAAAAACCCTTAAAATTTCACAGTTCTCTCTCCTAGCAAAGAGAGAACAAAATACAGAAGAGGTCTAGGTGTTCCCATCTACTGTTCCAAATGGACTTTTTACAAGCAATATATGGACAAAAAACCCAAGGTACATGCACCCTCTATCAGGTGATGCTATTTGTACATTTTAGCCCAGCAATACTTATTTTGACTCATTATAACTTATGTCAATGCAGAGATTTTTCCAATCACCTGCTGCCTCAGTTTTGAAACTGGTTATTCCAGATTTTTTCAGTATTGCCAACTAAAATACAGACATCCAGACAGAGTGAGACCTAAAATTCGGACCCCACTTAATCAATGTCACATAAACTCTTGATCTCCATTAGAAAAAAATCACCGTTGGCTTCTTTATGAATGAATCACTAGAAGTACAAGGATGAAATAACACCATGGGAGTAGATTTTTAAGCCAACTAATTTTAAAGTAATTAAAGTCTGGGGCAAATCATAAATAATCCAGATTAGGAGTGTTTCTCCTTTAAGACTACTATAGCTGGCTGCAGAAGTCCAAAAAGCCATTAGATGGCAGCAAACAGGTAACTCTTGGTTATCTTTTCATGGTAGTCGGAATTTTTGGATCCCAAATTGTGCATCCTGAATTTGCAGCCCTGTTCTCCGGAGTCCTCTTATTAATCTCCAAAACCTCTAACTCTAAAGATTCATTTTAATAATGTGGAGTACAGAATTTTTACTGCAAAGATATATTGTACAAAATATTTGATAAGCAAATATATTTGAACAGCTTATTTTCCTTATACTGCATGTTTTTCCAAACTGAAGAAACGTTTCCTCTTAACATACAGTCATCTATTAAAATATATATTAAATCTGATAGCTTTTGTTCATTTCAAAACAGCCTACTGATTTTTTTCTGAGATTTCATAGCAGCGAGATACGTGTAGGAAATTGCAGAAATACATAAACATTGTTACATTATAGCTAGCCAACTTGAGCTTTAGCAAAAATCTTGATTATCCCATAAATTCAAGATGCATTTCTACAAATGATAGTTATATGTACAAACGATATTTGCCATTATGCTTGAAATATCTATTGTGGTTCACGTTTTACTGCTTACCTCTTTTTGTTTGGAAATTTAATGTTATGAGTTATAAGGGAAAGCTGGGATTGCTGATCTCTACTATCCCTGCTGTTTTCTTCTTCATTACCAATGCACATACAGCTTTTCAACCCTTGTGAGTCATTTTGAAACTTGTGAGAGTATGCTGCAAGCGATATCTTCCTTGATCGTGCCAATTTGATGTAGGCTCATTCTCCAGGCTGATCTGAAAGGGAAAGTAAATTGGAATTTTTTTTCTTTTTCTTTTTTTTTTTCAGTTGGCGATGTAGCAGTAGAGCTGCTTTCTGAAGCCTTGATTTTTTTTAAAGATGGTTTCAGAAATTGGAATAGATGGAGTTCTGTAACAGGGAAGGGAGATTTTAGTAGTATGTCCAAAATTGGTACAATAAATTAATCCTTCCACTATGCAGCTAGAAAATTTTTTTAAAGTGGCAATAAAATCAAATATTTGTATGGGCAACAATGCTTATGCATTAAAAACATTTTTGGAAGAAATAATATTGTTTCAAATATTTTGAATACTTTCAAAACATGCAGTGTAAGGTGACATACTTCTTGGGTGTTTTTTTTCCAGAAACAAAAAAATGCAACATGTTACGTTTTCTGATTTGAAGGACAGCCTTAGAAATTGATTGTGCTACACAACATTTTTCTGTTCGATTAGCGCTTTCAAGAATACTCATTTTGAACCATGGTAAATGATCCAATCAAAGGCAGTCAAAGACTCAGGATAAGAGATGACTGTTGCTAATACTAATGACAATACTGACACTATGGTTTGGGAGGAATACATAAAGGAAAATGCTACTTTAAGGACTAAATTTAAGAGCACATAGATCTTTTGAGATACTGGCAATCACATATCACAGTTTAGTTGACTTCCTAAATGGGAATTATGTACATTAATAAACCACACTTTGTAGGCTTATATATCAGAGATTAGAGAGAAGGAATATACACACAGAGCTGTTCCTGCTTACAACCCACTTTATTTCCGGCATCTTAAATATAAATTACCCTTAACTATAATGATTTGCTACCTGTATTGATTCTTCTTCCTTTTTTAAAATCTTTTCCATTTCATTTTTCTAAAGGCTTGCCAATGTTGAAAAGTTTTTCAGTAGAAATGCCTCCAGATATATTAAACCTTTAATTCAAGTGTCTATGGAGATTTTCAATCATCCATGTCATGATTGTCCCAAAAGTGCTTTTCTAAAAGGCAACTGGACTTTTTTTGTTTTTTTGTTTCCTTCACATCCATTTCTTGGATGGCAAGTGAAACATTTTCAAAGGGGGGAAAAAATTCCAAGAAAAACGAGTTGCCTTTTGGAAAAGCACTTTGGGACTTAGTGACTATACCAGTGATGGCGAACCTTTTAGGCACCGAGTGCCCAAAGTGCAAGAGCGCGCATGTGCATGCCCAAACTGGGCATGTGGGTGCATGTGGGCATCCTGCACAGGCATGGCAGAGACCCTAAGACCAGCTGGCCAGCGGTAGGGTGCACGTGTGGCACACAGCCGAAGACCAGCTGGCTGGCTGGAGGCAGGGCATTCCAATACCGGCAGCTCTGTAAAAAGTGAGTTTTTTTTCTTTCATGAGCTTCTGTTTCGTCATTTGCAGGGAAACTTCTGTTTCCCTGCAAATGATGGAGAGAAACACCACGGACAAGCGCAGTGGAGCTGAGTTGGGGCAACGGTGCGCGTGCCCACGGAGAAGACTCTGCATGCCACCTCTGGCACGTGTGCCAGAGGTTCGCCACTACTGGACTATACTGTATCAATGTCTTGTTCTTTTACAACCCTATCACAATTATATCTCTGTTAATCACTTCCTAAATCAATTCTCAACATCTATTGTCAACATAGCTGTACCTGGGAATATACCACAAAAGAGGTATAATATTTGCAAGTAGCACACATTTGGTCTTTGTGTGGCAACTTTTTTCACAGGTGTAGTAAGATTTTCTCTCATGATGATCAAATGCTTACTCCATTGTTTAATTGATTCCTGTGATTAAATATAGCCAAGCCTAAAATGGAACAAGGCTTGATGGTTCCATTATTTTATACTGTATTTGGCAACACTGTCTGGTTGCTTGATTGAACATTTGACTTCATCCCTAAAGCAGTTCTTGCCACTAAGTGCACATTGAAGGAGAGCCAGCTTTCAGGATATCACTCAATAATTTTCCCATTCCAGATGGTTCCTATCATCAATATGAACTGCATACAGAGAAGCTCAGCACCTGAATTCTGTGGGTCATGCTGCAAATTCCATTTTACAACATGTTAGCAGGTGGACAATTATTGAAAAAGCAATGATTAGGAAATTTCTTAAATTCACTGAAAAAAATATTCTGCAAATACAGTCTGCAGACCACTTATTTCCAGTGTTGTTGTGGACATTGCTGTCAGAACTGCATACTAATACTATATATGAGTGTAACAGAAGATTTGAATTTTTTGTTAGTTTTTCCCCTTAGAACAAGAATTTTGATGTTAGACTTATCTTTCTATATAATGCCAAATTATATCATTAACTAAAATAGGGGAGGGGGGATTGGGGAGGGGGGAGAAATATTCCAGACCTGAAAGAAAGGATAGATTATTAAGGCAAAGAAAAGATGGGAGAAAATACAGATGAAAAGCCAGCAAATGAAAATCAAGCTGAAAATGCTACCTATATTTAGAGGCAAGCATGCTAGATGAACAGCATCACCAGTCTTCACTCCAAATTTCCAACACATTTTCTGCATCAGAAAGAATATTTTCTGTTTCCCTCCCCCATGCGGTTTTGAAACCATTAGAAAAGCTGCTATCCAACTGTAACTTTGTGCCGACATGCAGGAGGCTGATAACTTTTGATTATCCACAAACACTTTAAAAACCTGAGTGGTGTAATTTGCTGCCTCCACATCTGTAGAACATAGCAATGTTGGAAAACTCCCTGTAAGGTGAGGTACACTTGCCTTTTGATGTGCCTTTTCCATGATCCTTTTAGGATTTGCTTTAAATAACTATATAAATATATTTTTCAAATGCAAAGATGGTTTCCCCACACGTTTGACATAAATGAAAAACAACATAATTTCAATAAATCAGATTTCAACTACTGTTCCTAATAAAATATGGCTCGCATGAGGAAGGGAGGTGGGGGCAGGGAAAATAGATACAAACATAGTACTATTACAAAGGGAGCTTTTTAATTTCCTTAAGTTTAATGTCTTCACTATAGATTAATTTCCTTAAGCTTTATGTCATCAAAATGTATTCAGTAGGTTCTATGAAATTTTATTTAATGTTAACTGAAGGCAAAGAGAAAAAAGCATTCAATTTTATAATGTAGTCTTTATGGATAACAAATGCCAAAGTGATGCAAAATGATAAATGGAGATGGCATTGTCATTTATCCTTAAATGCAGAGTAAAACACAGAAAATGTTCCTTTCTGTTTTATGAAACTCTAAATTGATGGATTTGGACCCAACAAACTACATTTACGTTGTCAGCCTTTTCTAAAAAATAAGCATTTTTATCTAATTTACAATGCTGTCTGCATTGGTACCCATAGGTTTGCATTCCCAGTCACATTCACCAACATAATCCCCTCAGCTCTGTTTCCATTACCATCTTTTGTTTTTTGTTAAATATGCCCAGGGCCACAATGTAGCAAGCGTTTCATAATCCATGTCAGAAAGTTGCATCAGATCAAATCATTATATTTTTTAAAAAAATTCACCTTAATATCATGGTAAATTGGAGAGTATGTTGTGGGGTGATAACTGCTATAAAAATCAAGTGTTTTCTGGTTATAAAGAAAGGTATCTTAGCACTAATCAAATCTTCTTTACAAGACAAGTTTGTGTGAGAAAAAAATCCAGTAAAATAGGAGTGAAAATGGCATACAATGTTTGATAATTCAAATAGTGTTGACTCTCCCATAAGGATATTAAATTTCTCAATTTCTATTATTACTCTAATTTGGCCATGCTCTGTGTTCATTGCTGATTTTTATCTATAACAAGGATTTATTTTGAAATGATAATTTTGTGCCATCAAAGAAGAAAAGCCTTCACTTTCTTGGAACATAAATCATATTCAATTGAATTCAGGATATCCTTTTAATAAATAAATATATGATTAAACATAACTTCTATTTATATTTTTTTACAGTCAGAATCAAAATCATGTCTACATATGTTTCCAACATTCAGGATTAAATTTTCGTCTAATATCTATTTACCTAGAAATTGTGACTATCATTGATAAAAAGACGAATGCACTGAACAGATTTTTTTTAAATGAAAATGCTTCTTTTTATTTTTATATATTTGAGACAAATTTCAGACGGGGTGAAATTTTGATCAACAAAATTCTAACATGCCATTGTCCCTGCTACAAAGAATTTTGTAAATTTGGGGAACAAATTTCACCTCAGAAAGTCTCTAATCACTGTTACATTTGCCTCATTTGTGTGATTCAGCCTGCAAGGGAGGGAGGATTAAAGATACCCCAGGAAAAATAAATATCTCTGGATTGAAGCTTTTTCTGGACTTGCCGCTTGTCTCTGTTGGGTTTCTTTTTAGTGGAAAAGGTTTCAAAACATTTTACATTTAATCCCATCACCTGTGTTTGAAATGGAACAATTCCTGGCAAGGCGCTATTCTATGTCTCTGTGATTTATGGAAATTGGTCCAAATGCTTCATACTTCAAGACATGAACATGTCTTTCCAGCTATTCAAAGTGGTGTCTGCTTGAAACAGGCAAATGTCAATAAGGCTTTGGAGTACCACAGTTCTCTACTGTTCTCATAGTAATGTTCATTAATTGGAAGAGAGAAGATCCTGGTCAGATTTTAAAAGATCCTGCCTATTTTCATGTCTCCTGCATATATGGCATGACATAGTTTTGCTCATAAAATCTGCAAAACAATAAAAAAGGATATGAATAATTAACCTATCTCCCATTTAGCTGAAGACTGTCAAAAATGATTTCTATTTGGAGTTGCAAATACTATTAAGATGTCAAAGAAACCAAAACCTAGGTAATACATGAAATATAAATACTGTACATTTTTATTAGTTTCCTTTTTTTGTAGGGTTTCTTTTGAAGATTGCTTAATGAAATAGGCTGAGCAGTAGCTGAAGGGGTGTCTGTCTAACAGCATTTTGCTGAATGCCTGTCAGCTACTAAGAATATTAGCTGACATTGACATTGGAAATCTTTAAAAAAAAGTCCACAGCCCATTTATATGCATTCTCTCAGCTCGTTGGGGGTACAGCATAACTAAAGCATTTTCAGCCCCATTAAAATGAAACACATTTGTGGAGAGGAGAAATATGCTGAAAATAATGAATTTATAAGGAATGGCAGGATATTAAGCTTTAAAGTGGTATAGTGAAAACAAAAATCTTGATTCACTTTAAACTATGTATTCAATAAAGGATTCCATCTCTGCTGAATACACACACATGCATGCATGCATACACACTCACACACAAATTCATTTTCACTGTTTTGTTTGCTAATAAATATTTAGCAACTAAGAAGTGGTGAGCTACATGCAATATGTACATTCTGAAAGTCATACAAAGGTAAAAACGATTTATTATTTCTAAGGGCATCATTTATTTCATGCATCAGATTAATGAAGAGTGAAAATGAATCCTCTCCCAAACTGGATGAGACTACTTTTGTAGAAACTAAAATCTAAGGCAAGCGACATTGCCAGATAGCATTCAAGAAACGAAGGAAGAGAAAGCTTACAATTTTAAGGCACATGGCTTAGCATTGTAAGAAGAAAATATTAGAGGCATTAGAAATACGATTCCCATTCTTTCATTTGGGGACATTACATCTAAGTCTGAACTTAAGTGTCTATACCTAAGCACCATATTTATTCCCAGTATAAAGTATTGCCTCTGAAGAAATTAATTGCAAGGGCTCTTGAAAGCTTGTGGTGTCTCATTGGTCTATGAGAAATGAATTGATATTCTCCCATTTTGAGCGTTGTCCAACACTTAAGCTTGATTGACTTAGAATACCAAGCCAGTTTTTTGATAAGGGATGGATGCTTCTTTACAAGAGTATAAGAAACCCCAGGAGGCTCTGATAGAGAGGTTCAATCTTTGTGACTAGTGGTCAGTGAATCTTTTGTTGAAAATGTAAAGCAGGTGGTACTGCCTGGAAAAAATATATGGAGTCTTAGCGCCTGTAATTCCCACCTCTAATTCTTGGATCCCACCCCCATCTGCTTGCCCATGAATTTGTGAGGGGGCAAGTTAAAAACATCTGCTTAGCTGATATTTCCTCCTGCAATGGACAGTCTTCTGGAGCCTATGACTGCTATACAGTACAAGAATATGAAGTGTAGCCTTAGGGGATCGCTGAAGGAAAAGGGAGATCCCTGAAAATTAGAGGATTATGCTGGGAACATCAGTCCTAAGGTTTGTTGTCTCATTAGATCCCCTGTCTTCCCTTTCTCTCCCAATACTTAGGCAGACTATTTCCATGCTGAGATATTCAATCTTTCCACTCATAAATTCTCCACATATTAGCATGAAAAAAAATGGATGTGATTATGTTATGCGATCATAACAAAGATAAGACATGTAGAACATTATTGAAGAACTGGGAAGAAATTGTGTTGTCTCCTTCTGTTTTAGTTGTCACTCCTTCTCAGGCATTAAGTTCAGCTCTGTCTTTATAAATTCTGTAAACACTTTTTTTTAATGCATAATTCATCTGGTAGATCTGAGAACAGTCCTAAAGATTACATTTTTTAAAAAGGAGATTTCATTTGGAATTGTGTTATTTATTTATTTATTTATTTATTTATTTATTTATTTATTTATTACATTCCTTTTGTTTAATTTATTATAATGCTGACCTTCTCATTTGTTTTTTTTAAGAGTTTAACAATCAATTTTTTTATTAGCAAGTTATATAACAAACGTTTAAATTAGAGGAAAATGAACGAGCAGTTGTTGTGAAGATGCTTCCCCACTGTGTACAGGCAAGTAGTTTCTGTGCATTACATTATTCAGAGAGCCATTTGATTATGCGAGAATACAATGAGCATTATGATTTTTTTTAAAGGAAGGCTTTGCAAATACCATTTTTTGTGGAAATAGACGATAGAATGTTTTTAAAAAGAGGAAGATATATCAACATTAAGATGTGTGCACGACTGACTTTTACTCAACTTGGATTTGAATAAGGGCTAATAAACATAGCGAAAATCTGTTTTACAGTTTTGGGGAAAGTTGTTCATGTTATTTTTCTTATTTCATACATTTTTTTTGTGATATTATGACCTATTACAGAGCTTCTTCTCATTATCATAAACAGATAGTGAAATTCTTCAAAACATGTTTCACTGTTTCTGTTACAAACAAATACAAAATATTGCACAGAGGTAACTGGAATTTCATTTAATCAGTAAGTAGAAAAAAATGAAGGAAAAAAAGAACTGCTATCAAAATACTTTAAAAAATCCTTTGGTACAACTCATATTCACTCAGCTAATAATTTATCATTTTGTGTTAAAAATACACGTAGGTAGGCAGGTAGCCAGTTTGCTTATGTGAGAAGTGGATTTTTTTTTCCTGTCAAAAAATTAAGATTTTATTTTTGTAATAAAAATAGCTTTATTAATATTTATTTTATTTATTTAATAGAACATTAGCTTTAGCAAAATATAGCTTAGTGTATGTGTGAACATAGTTCCTAAACTGTATTTGTAGAAATAATCTAATGGGCTAAAATAAAATGCTAATGTCACTCAAATAAAAAAGTAAAGGTGCATAAAGTGCTCAAGTTGCTGCCTATTTTTCTATGCCTGTAATTTTAAAATAATAAAACAGAAATATTGCCTCTGTGCTGATATATCATTAAAATGAAATCAGTAATCAATACACATGCAGTAGGAATGCATGTGCATAATATCCATTATATTTAGGGGTCAAATTTAACTTCTACATTTCCAAAGATCACAATGATGATTAATATGTTCTGTGTCATTCTTAAAAACTGCAGCAATGCTGGTTTTGTGTCGATATCTTGTCCGCCATCTTCTTATTTTGGCATTCTATCATAGGCCAATTGTTCACTTAATTGTTATCCTGACCTGTAAGCCTTCTTGGGGAAAATGAGGAGAAATAGTGAAATAAGAAACCGGTTTAAAAAAACCCACACAAAATGTGAAGGGGGAGGCAGCAGGAGAGAGAAATGCGATGTCAACACAAGCACCAAGTCTGTGGATTGTATTTATTAAAAATAAATATGCATGCTGCTATGTCACACACTTGTCATTAATGTTTCATGTGCAAACACTGGGCAAACATTCTACATTTAATTAAAGCTAAAATTATGAATTTATTCTACATAAGGGGGACTCAAGGCACCCACACATTTACATCAGTTATTTAAATATTAGTTGCAGAGTAGGATAGAATAAGCAGGTTTCTTTCAAAGTGTATTACATTTCCATAATTTCAAAAAATGGAAAGTATTAGATAAAATGTTCAGTCAAACTTAACTTTTCCGATGATATATTTTTCCCCGCAGTAATTGATTTATTTGATAGCTCCCCTCTGCCCTACTTTACTTGTTAGTTACCTTTTGTTGGATTTTGGCAATTGTATTAAGCTTCCATGTCCAAGAAGACAAGAGTACATAATAATAATTCATACATTTAAAAAATCTAGCATGCTCATTTATCAGCATGGGTAATAAGAAGGTATATATAGATGTGGCAGAGGGAATAAAATTTAAAAATTAAAAATTTGAAAATGGTAATCACCAAGTAAGCATTAAAATGGAAACATCCTTCTAACTCTTACTGATTTTTAAAATATTTACTACCTCTGGGAAAGAAAATTAACCCAAATATAATTACAAATTTAACCTATGTGAAGACTTATAATTTACCTCATCTCTTTTTCCTTATGTAGAGAGTTTGATGAGAAAGCCTACAAATGGGTGGTTATTTCAGCGTCTTCTAAATTTATAATGAATTAGGAAGTTTTAACTAGATTTGAATTTCAGATGCTTCAAACAAAACACCCAAACAACCTGCTTCAGTTTAAACATTTCCCAAATCTCTCTGAATTATTCTAATTTTGTCTAGTCTTTGCCCAATTCCAGTACGAATCCCCTTTCCACTTTTATTTTAAAAATAATTCTTACTTTTCAAAAAAATCTGTTCCCCAACATTGAGTTGTATTTGTGCAAACCTTTCCAAGAACAACTAATTCAATATATAATTATTTATATTTTCATTGTTCTTCCCTGAAATATTGTATGAATTGAACAGCCTGCTTGTTTAACTTTTGGCAATATTGATCCTCTTCCCTGCTAATGCTGCTAAACATGTATGGTTTGATCAGAATCTTCTTTATCAGAGCAATCAGAAGGAGAAATCCAATTTCCGCTTTCCAAGAGAAAAATATTTCCTGTTAGAAAAATAATTAGGGGATGTTTCCAACTACAACTTCTTTCTCTTTGCTCTCAGACTGCGACCATTAGGCTTGGTACTCCCTTTAGAACAGATTTTGTGACTGTTCTGTGAATGTACTGTATTGTTTCTTACATTAGAAGCAGTGAGATCTTCTTTCCACATAGTACTTTATAATAGCTCTCTTTAGCTACAAGCCTATCTTAAAATATAATATTTTTTTTCACATAATTCATAGAGATTTCAATGGCATCCTTATAAAGCTTAGGCCTAGATGGTGGAAAGTTGGTCGTTTATTTCTATTGTGCACAAATTGGATCATATGCTGGAATTCACCCTTAGGACAATACTCCCAAGACTTTGAATGGGTGTCCGACACACACAGAGAAGCCAAAACTCTATAAAGAAAATCAATTTGAGCAGTGATAACATTTCTAGAAGACGAAAGATAGAATGGGAATTTATATCAAGGCCATCATGCCATTTCCAGGAGTGAAAAATATATGCGCACATAGACATATATAAACATGCTCATATATCAAAATGCATATATAATCAATATCTACTTAATGGAAAGCATTTTGTACCCATTGGATTCCTAATGGGAAAATTTGGCATTTTCCTACTGCAAACTCTAGAAAAAGCTCTTATGTCTTTCAGCAACAATTGCTTATATGAAAATAGAAAGGTGAACATCAGATTTCAGAAGCAATCATATCACATCATAGTCATCCTCATATCAGGTATATTTATATTGCCAAATCTATTTGGGAATACAAAATTAGCTAGCTTGAAAAGCAAGTTGAGCTTCTCAATAGTTCTTCCCTATCTTAGATTATGCTCACATGTACAGAAAGAGAGTGCATTTTAAGACGAGACTATTCTACCACCTCTTACTATATTCGGCAACACAGTATCAGCAGTAGAGTCCTTCAGGTTTTTGGGTTTTATAATCTCTCAGGACTTGAAATTTGACACTTAATATTAAAACCACCATTAAAAAGGCACAACAAAGAATGTTTTTCCTGCATCCGCTCAGGAAGTTCAGACTGCCCCAGAAGCTGTGGATGCAGTTTTACAGAGGAATTATTGAGTCTATTATTTGTACCTCTATAACTGTCTAGTATGGTGTAGCAAAAAAAACAGGACAGGTACAGATTTCAACTGGTAGTTAGAACAATTGCAACCAGCCTGCCTTTCTTAGAAGACCTGTATATTCGGCAAGTCAGAAGGAGGGCTGAGAAGGTATCTATAGACACCTCACATCCTGGATATAAACTGTTTCAACTTTTCACCTTGGAAGGATATCTAGATATGGGGACAGGTTTTTCGCTTATGCCATCAATCTGCTGAATATCTAATTCTCACAGTGCTGTCTAATGTCTGTCTGTATGCATTACCCGTGTAGTGTGACTGTAGTATTATTTATACTCCTCTTCTCTATGTTTATGATTATTATTGCTTTGGATGTACACTGAGAGTTTCTGCACCGGGGACAAATTCCTTGTGTGTCGTCAGCTCCTTCAAATATAAATTGAGCAAATATGGAAAAAGTAAGTCTTAGTAGCTCCAACAGTGCCAGTACGTAGTACCATACACTTGGTGCCATACCAAAAGAACTGGAAAAGAAGAAAAATTGGGGGGGGGGGGGAGTATCAATTACAGTGGTTGCATCACTTGGAACAAAACATGATACCTTTAACTATCTTAGATCCTTTGAAAAGATTTGATAGTCAAAAGTACCAAACCTAGTCAGAATTATCAAGTAGGCTGTGTGTAAGTAACAGTAATGGCAATGATAGTGATACAGATAGTCCTTGACTTACAACTGATTATTTAATGACTAGTTATAATGGCCTTGTAACAAATGCCTTTCACCCCATGAAGTACTTTCTGCCATGATGCAAAATATTGTTCCACCCCCCACCCGCCCTTCCCATGGTCACATGGCCATATTCCAGGCACTTAGCAACTGGCTCACATTTACAATTGGTTGCAGCATTCTGCAGTCACGTAACCACAAATTTGTGACTTTTTTTTTTCCTGTTTTCCTGAATGTTTTGCCAGTTTACAGAAAAAAATGCTCATTTAGGAGAATGGATGCAGACTTACAACTGTGTGATTTGCTTAGAGACTATTCGATCTGAACTTAGGACTGTATGATTCACTATCACCATAAAAACAGATGTAAAATCAGGTCCAGTCTCATAAGTGCCTCAACTTATGATCATCATGAGTTACAATCCTGGTTGAGAGCTCCCTGTAATAATATCAGTTATACCAAAGTACTAGGTTTCTATTCCCCAATATTTGACATGACAGATAGGAATCTTCTCCATAATTAAATGAAAAACCAAGCTGTCATTTAAAATACACACTGAATTAGTCTAACTTCTATAAGGTTATGTTAGTACTCTACATTAACTCATATCCCCTATTCACTGTGCAGTTAGATTTTATTGAAAATCTGTACAATAATACAAAATACACTGACATGGATTATTTGGCAGAGAGAGAGATAGATCTATTGCTGTTTTTATTCTGTGTCTTCAGAATGCCTTCTGAAACCTTTTTTATTTTTTTTTGATTGAAATGGGTAAAATGGGAATATCAACCAAAATGCCTGGGCTATTCTTTCTTGCATCCCCTGGCTCGCTGATAAGATAACTTAGAAGCAGTGTGTGTCAGCGTATGTCTGTATCACTTCTTTCATTAGTGCAAGGTAAATCAATGAACTGGTTGCTAATAGAAAGAAATGGTAAACAAACCAATCAGGAAATGTCTGTAATAGAAAAACAGGCAACAGAATAGTTGTGACAGTAGAAGTAACAATTGAAAAAAAAATATTTGCATGCAACCGCCTTTATATCCATTCTTTAAAAACACTGCTGTTCTAAACATCTGCATTTTTCAGCCTTTCTCATTTTTATAGAAAAATAAGACTTCTCTTGATTTTTTTCCCCTCAAAGCGTGTACTGAAATTCTCATGGGTGGAGCAAGTATTCTTCCACTTATGTTAATTATAGAGTAGAGGAGGGAGGGGCTAAAAGTCCTCTTTTTTTATTGTATGATGACCTATTGAGAATTCACAACCTCCTTGGCTTTCCACTTTTCTATTAAAACTCAAGGAAAGAGACCATAAAGGCCTCGCTCCCAAGGGCTCTTTTAAATAAAGAAAACTTCAGCAACCATTAAATCTACAGAATAATGGAGAGAAAACGTAGATATGGCCATAAGTGAGGTAAGCTCCAAAAATACCACTATTTTTTTTTAAATAGCCTGAAATTGGGTTAGAAAAACAGAAAGCTCTTTTGCTAGAAATAAAACATTTAGGACATTGCAGAACAGATTTTGGTATGGCATTAATAAAGATGTTTGAGCTCTCATTGGAATTCATTTATTCTGCACTGTGTTTCCAAGAAATATGATTTAGAGTCTTTCTTTTTTATAAAAAAATAAAAGGTGTCAATTTACATGAAAGGAGCAGGAGAGTCTGGGATTGTACTTCATATCAGAGCATATACTATAACTGTCTGAGATCTCAGAACTTTTCTCTCTTGGAATAGAACAGAACAGAATAGATGTTGATGGACAGAGTTCTCTATTCCATTCTGTCCTCAGGTTATGACTAATAAATTGTATGCTTCTAATTAATATCTCCACTAGTTCTGTTTTTTAAGACAGTGAACAAAGCTTTTTTTTTAAAGTGGTACAGAACACAGAAACCTGGACTGTATTGATTTTCCCTGCGCAAAATTGTTTTATTGTATATAATTAAATTCCTATCTTATTCAGCTATCTTAAACTCTCTTCCTAATACTAGAATTTTGCAATTATTCTATTTCTGTTCTTATTTAACCTATACATTTCTAATTCCATGTTCCTATTCCTATGTTAGCATTAAGCTTTCTTGTCTTAATTATTTCTTCTTTAAATCTTTTCTTCCAGGTCTTCAACTCTTGTAGACAGTCTCAGGCCATTTGCATGTGAAAACCCTTTTCACTTCTTCATAGACCTGTAAATGTGCTTTTCTTATCCCCCTCAGTAGTCACATCCCTCTGTTACTGAAGCTGGCTTATAAAGCCTTGCACCTGGGTTCCTGCAATCAGTGGGCTTGGTTTGGGTTGCTCTTTTCCTCCACCGTCTCCAAGCTCTGCCTCTCCATGGTCTTGCAACTCCAAGAACTGAGGTTTTCTGTTGCTGTCTGAAGACTACAGCTGAGGTGCTAATCTTTGGCCCAAAGGTGCTTTTTTTCCAGGAGGCAACTGGACTTTCTTGTTTTTTTCTTTGAAGATGTTTCACTTCTCATCCAAGAAGCTTCTTCAGCTCTGACAGGATAGTGGGGAAGGGAAGGATTTATATTCCTTGCAGACAGCTGGTCACCTGCATCCTTTTAGAGGGTCATTGAAGCACTTGGAGGTTTATCTGTGTCTTCAGGGTCATCTGAGTAGTGCTCCTGGTTCCTGTAGCCTGCAATTTTTTTTCCTATGGAAATCCATTGCAGAAATCCATTGCAAAAAAAAGAAAAAGAAAGAAGGAAAGGGAGAGTGAGAGCGAGAGGGAGGAAGAGGAGAAGGAGAAGGAGAAGGAGAACGAGGAGGAGGTGGAGAAGAAGAAGAAGAAGAAGAAGAAGAAGAAGAAGAAGAAGAAGAAGAAGAAGAAGAAGAAGAAGAAGAAGAAGAAGAATTGCTGTGTTTTTTTGGATGAGAAATGAAACATCTTCAAAGAAAAAACAAGAAAGTCCAGTTGCCTACTGAAAAAAGTACCTTTTGGACAACTGCGACTGGGATGACTGAGAATCTCTACAGACTTTTCGCTTATCTTTGGGTTGGAAGTTTTTCTTTCCTGACTCTCTCCTGTCTTCCTGGCTTAATTCTTTTTTTGGCACATCCATGCTTGTTTTCAATTCTCTTTTTATAACACTTTCCAATTAAGGGGAAGTTGGGCTATTTTAACCTGTTTCAGGTCATGCCAAAACTCTGGATCTCAGGAAGTAAAAATGCCAACCCTCTCCAGGTGGCAGGTTCACTCTTTCACAGGGCATCCCTGTGCTCTGTTTGCATTGCTCCAGGATTGGTTTTTCACCTCTGTGATGTTATGACTTCAACTCTGTTCAGCCTCTTAACCAATATATTTCTGGTTCAGCTATCATGCAAAACCACATGAGATTAATTTGGGTTTTGAGGTACTGCAATTCTGTGAACCTTATGGCTAACTTACTTCCCTATCTCCGGAGAGCCTTTTCTTTCTAGACTCCAGTGCTATAACTGTGCTCGCAGGTCTTTCAAGAGAAATGGTGAGGTATTGATCTGATAGCTTTTAAGCTTCTTTCTCTTAGAAAGTGCTGCAGGGTTGGTTAGTCTGTTTGCAGGAAACTAGACAGATGCAAAGAGGTAGCTTTGGGAAGTATATGAGAGACACTTGGAGAGAGATTGCCCAGGCCTGAGATAGAAAGACGCATGAGAGAGAAACAATCCTGCCTTAATTTCTAAAGTATTCTATGGAGCATAGAGAAACTTGGATAGGCTTTCAAGATTCTACCTTACCATAATAAAGAACAATCCTGTAGTCTCTGCCATTCTTATTTCTTGACCTGGTTTACCTTGAAAGGATGACAAAGAATGAACATAACCTGAAGTAGGGCATGTTTGAGGAAAGAAATCTATTTTACTTTATTTCACTTGAAAGAAAAGCGAGGGAGTTTTACAGCAGCAGCTCCGAGTGAAGCAGTGATTCTTACTCCTTAACTCTTAATCATTTTAGATTAGTGACAGTTAAGATCATGAATCATCTTCAAAGTAATTTTATGGGGTTGGCAGTATAAAAGGCCATCACAGGTGGTAGACCCATTCTCTCTTGAAGCTAAGAAGTAGGGCAAGGATCAAAGAGTTGAAATAAAAAGAAAGTAGATTTGGACTGGATATTGGGAAGAATTTCCTGATTGTAAGATATATTAAGTAATCAAATAGTCTGTCTATAATAATGATAAGCTGTCCCTTGCTTCATGGTTTTTAATTGGGGCTTGATGGCCACTTTCTGGGTTGATTTTATAGATTCCTATATAAAAAATGGATTTGACTAGATGAGTTATGAAGCTCTGTTTAATTCATATATTCCATGATTCACTTTAAAACACAGTTCTGAAAACTGGGTGAAATTTCTATGTAGCAAAATAAAATGTATTGTATCTTATTAAGAAAAAAAATAAGTACAGTTGTTGGGTTATCAAATGAACAAGGGGCTTTATAATTTTTCCTTGATTCTGTCTGACATTGTAATGAAAAGTAATTTTCCCAGATACTCCTTGCAGCTGCTAATATCTTCCAATCTTTGAAACTTGTTGTGGAAGATGGGAAAGGCTGTAGAAAAGCAAAAATAAATAAATAAATAAATAAATAAATAAATAAATAAATAAATAAATAAATAAATAAATAAATAAATAAATA
>JANHFL010004097.1:33391-47941 GCA_032468155.1 Oxyrhabdium leporinum | reverse complement strand
ATTACTTTAGGGGGGGGGGGGAATGGGGAGAGGAAATATTTGGGTTTCCATCTGCTACTCCTGGCAGAAAGAGAGAATCTAAATCTAACAGAACAAATTCTGCTTTTCCCGTCAGTTGAATCTGATTTTTAAAAAAATAGATGCAATTGTTTGATGAATGCTGCGCTCGTTGCCGACTTACGACTACAATTTTTGTTGTTAAGCAAGGTGGTTGTTCCGTGAGCTGCCCCTGTGCAGGCACTGAACCTTCTACCAGTAGTTCTCGACTTACGACCATATCCGAGCCCAAAATTTCTGTTGCTAAGCGAGACATTTGTTGTGAGTTTGGCCCCATTTTACAGTTTTTCTTGCCACCGTTAATAAGTCAGTCACTACAGCTGCTAAGTTAGTCATGCGGTTGTTAAGTGAATCTGGCTTCCCCATTGATTTTGCTTCTCAGAAGGTCACAAGAGGGGATCAAGTGATCCCGGGACTCCAAGCATCATAAATATAGTCTGTTGCCAAGCATCTGAATTTTGATCACCATGGGGATGCTGCAACGGACATAAGTATGAAAAAATACTCTTTTTTTTTCATTGCCGTTGTAACTTCCAACGGTCACTAAACAAACTGTTGTAAGTTGAAGGCTACCTTTATTGTACCACTGAGCCACGGAAATTCCAGATTTGTGATAAAAGCACTCCTGTTCAGCCCCAAATCTAGGATGGGCTAAAATGAAAGAGGCCAACAATGGAACCTTCATCTTCAGAAAAGAAAACATTTCAACAATTCCCAATTTTGTGCCCTGTTTCTTCTTGCCACTCCCTCTCTCGCCACCCATCTTGCCTGAAATTCCCTGTCCGTCTCTCTAATCTGGCTTCCTAACCCCTGGGAAAGTGGAATCTTAACGCGGACAGAGGCTCGCAATTCATCTCTCTGCTGGATAGACACCAACACAAATCAAAGGCAACCTGGCCGAAGGGCTCGAAGAAATCACTCAGCTGAGAAAAGTGTGACCGCCCAACACGTGTGCTCAAATGTTTCTTTCCAGCAAGAGGTAATGAAAAGAAGAAGAAGACTTAGACACAATGGAAGGCTCTTTCTGCCTTCTTCCCTCCAAGCCTTTGTTGCAAACGAGCCACAATAGAGTTGACCTCAAAGGGCTCTTAGGAGAAAATGAAGACGATGAGCTAGCTAACATCAGCAACCATGATAATAATGATAAGTTTATGAAACTTGAATCCTACCCAACGGTCTGCGACACAGGACAGCTCCCAACAATCAGCCAAGAAATTAGAAGAGCATCCATTAAGCTTAACAGAACAGAATAACAGAGTTGGACGGGACCTTGGAGGTCTTCTACTCCAATCTCCTGCTCAAACAGGAAACCCTGTAGCAGGTCAGACCATCCGCTGGAAATCTTAAAAACTTCCAGTGTTGGAGCTTCATTCACAGCTTCTGAAGGCAAGTTGTTCCACTGATTGATTGTTCTCACTGTCGGGAAATTTCTCCTTAGTTTTAGGCTGCTTCTCTCCTTGATTAGTTTCCTTTGCTCTCTTCTTGTTCTACTTTCAGGTGCTTTGGAGCATAGCATGACCCCTTCTTCTTGGTGGCAGCCCCTCAAATATTGCAACACTGTTATCCTGTCACCCCTGGTCCCTCTCTTCACTAGACCAGCCATGCCCAGTTCCCGTAACCGTTCATCATATGTTTGAGCCTCCAGTCCCCTAATCATCTTTGTTGCTCTTCTCTGCACTCTTTCCAAAGTCTCAACATCTTTTTTTATAATGTGGTGACCAAAACTGGATGCAGGATTCCAAGTGTGGTCTTACCAAATGTAGGAGGTTCCTAAGACAAATGGCCAGTCAAGTGGATAATATGAAGCTTGATGGACCAGCCGGTGGCCTGTCCTTCTCCATTTCTATCCCGGTAAGAGATTCCAACTTAGATCCGCTTTGGAGTCCCTAAGCTGACACGGAAGTGGTGGGATTGGCTGGCTGGCTGGCTGGCTGGCTGCCTCGCTCACCCCGTTTACCTCCACTATATTTACATGTCTATTTTATGATTTCAATTTTTAATGTTCCTGCTCTTTTGAAAATGCTTAATGCTCTGGAGTGGAACATTTTCTTCCGAGTCCTGAATGCAGATGGAGGAAAGGGCAATAAATCAACTAATAACTGGAATCTCATTTTCTGCTCCCCTGGCCAAGAGTTAACCCTCCACCCTCTGCCCTCCATCCTCCAGCTGCCCAGACAGAACATGGTCACCGGAACAGGCCCTGGGAATCCTGGGACTTGTAGTCTCAACACAGTATAAGGATGGAATTCTGAGAGTCCCCCAGGGGTATTTATGATCCACTTCCAAAGTTCCAATAGTTGCCCTCCCCCCCACATCACATGACCAAATGTTAAGACATTTTTATTGAAAATCAGCACTTATTTCTTGTTTTCAGCAAAACCAGTCAATAGCAGCTTTACAAAGGCTGCATTCGCTTAACGGTCTCCAGAAATTAATGGTCATAAAATCAGGTTGGTCAACACATGACTGGTTTATGACCCTAATCACTTACAACAATAAGAGGCAGGTTCCTTTATGGTCATAAGTCAAGGACTACTTATAAATGGCCTATGGGATCTTCCACCAGACGTCAAGGGTGACACATTGGGAGCGGCATTTATGCAAACCTCTCCAGGGGAAGGAGAACATCTCCAACCATTTCTTAATGGAGGAGTCTCCTCTTTTGGTGATAAGAAGCATGGCCACCCCAGAAGACCCAGGGAGGATTCCTCTTATGGTCTTCTCGTGGTTTGGCCAAAAGTGTGAGAAGCTAGGGAAAATCCACAAAGTGACAATGGCATAACAAAAGGCAGGATGTTTGCACCTTCTCCTTGGCCAACTTGGTACAAAATAGGAGCAGGAAGACCACAATTCACCATGAGAAAGTCTCCAAAATTCTCCTTCCCTTTGGAAGAAGCTTCCAAAGCCATTCCTCTTCCATCGGACTGTGTGAGTGAGATTATAGTAGAGTTCAGTTTGGGTGAATGTGGTTTGGGAATCTTCCAGAGTCCTTCTCACATTATTAAGACCTTCAGACACAAAAGCTTTGACAGCCGTTCCTTGCTGGGTTGGTTGTTTTGGCATTGCTGCTCTTGGCTGCCAACAGCTGTGTGTTCGATGCTCACCAAAGTGGCTCTTTTAAACAAAGATTCAGGATGCTCCTGTGATAGCCCAGGTTTGTCTAATCACCTTCCGGGGTTTGCATTTCAAAGCCTGCCACCTAGTGGAGCAGAGGAGATACGTAAATGGTGGAGGAAACAGGGGGGGGGGCAAACATGGGGAGGTCATTTTATGGCACAGACATCCATTAATCAATTAACGTTCCCCGGAGGAGAGCAGCAGGAAGCTGCGATGTGCGAGTTAGTCACTCTGAAATGGAACTTTTTCATACATGGATTTTTTTCTTTAATGGCATAAACATACGGTTGACTTTAAGATCTCCATCCGTTTCCTAGCAGCAGTGAATTCTCAAAAGCTGTACGTGTTTTCGAGGTATACCGAAAGATTATCCTGTAAATTCTTTAGTTCATATAGAATCTTTTTGCCACAGGTAACACGATCCACAGACTCAATTAGTCAGACTCTCTTAGCATGCTCTTGAACTCATTGCATTGGGTTAACTCAAAATACTATTTATTTATTATTTCTTGGGAGACATTATTAGAAATGCAGCCGTTGTGAGTTTTAAGGGTAAACCTAAGTTGAGCTTTAATGCAAAGCTTTTCAAAGTTGGCAACTTTAAGAGGGGTGGATTTCAGCTCCCAGAATTTCCCAGCCAGCATTAATATCTACTATGAACTGAAGAGATATTTTTATCAACGTGGCAGGAATTATTCCATAATGGGTGTCTGTACACCCATTAAATTTTTACCCATTTGTTCTTAGTGAGGATGAAGCATTAACTCTTCCTCTTTTTATTCATCTTCATCTTCATGAGAGGCTGTGCGGAGTCTAGAAAAGAAATAAAAAGGAGAAAAGATATAAAGCATCAAGGAAAAGTGAATCTCTTTGCAACTTATCTCAAATGACAATTGTCAGGCTCCAAAACCAAGAAGATTTACTTCTAAGCAGTTATTTCTAAGCAGTTTTCTCTATGGTTCCTCACCTATAGACAGAATCTTGCCAAACTGAAGCAAACTCCTTGCATCATCGAATCTATACTCTGAGAACTTCTAAGAGTTAATTTGATACTCTTCATCTCAACCAATCTAAACTTTGCTATCTCTTATTCCTCTGGAATGCAGCCCCTCCCTTCTGGGAATCCAGAATACATTCCACCACACAGCTGAGCCCAGGTGGCAAGAAACCTAGGAAGAAACATTTCAGCTCGTTCAGAATCTCCACCTCAAGGAACTCGCGAACAATCGAGAGTGAGAAATGGTTCTTTGCAGCTTCCAAGAATCTATACTGACGCCAAGAGATTTTCAAAGATGACCATTGACATCGTACCAAAGTCCATCGCATTTTTGCTTCCTTGATCTCGCCCAGCTGGGCGGGACTTGACGAAGGCACAGAGACTTCATCTTCATTGTTCCACAAAAAATAATTACTCCCTTTCTGCTCATCGGGGTCCCTCTGCTCGCCTTAAGCCGAGATCTTGGGGATTCTGCAGCCAGCATTTGTGTCAGGGAAGCACCAGTGACTTATTCTGCAGACTTTAATCTTAGCATCCTTTTATTTACTTTTTAGCCAGAATTGGAAAGTAGGTTGTTATATGGATTTGGAAGACTTCATTAATGAAGTGGTGATGCTTCATTAAATGTCTCCAAGACAGGTCCCAGCTACTTTGGTCTGGCTACAGAAATACCAAACCGCAGAATAATAATTGAGGAGGCTGCTACAATACTTGGTTTAATGTCTATCTTCAAGCAAGATTTTGTGCTGGTGTGACAAGGAGATAGGAGCCTTATAAATATCCCTGGATCAATGCAAACTAATGAAAGAAACAACATGTCCTTGACAGTAGCAGCTGATCTTTGCTGAGTGGGCCATTGTGTTGTTAAGCAGGTGGGCTTACTCTTCTTCGAGGCTGGAGCAAACATTGATTTTGTATTTTTTTTTTCCTTCCTACGACAAAGTCTCCTGGGTGATTACAACAGCAACGCAACAACAATATTTAAAAGCACGACATTAAAAGCCGCAATTAAACCAAGCACAAGAAGTAAAATGATTAATTATAATTAAGAGTTAAAATCAGCAAGTAAAAAGCCCGTAGAAGGAGACAATGTCTTACAGGTCCTTCTTTTTCTTTTCAACTCAGGACAATGTGGGAAGTCAATTAGATAATGGGCTCAGAAGTCCCCTCATCTGTCCATCTCTCCATCAGTAGGATAACTCTCTCCAAAATCTGGGCAGGATGGGATCAAATTTGGTGAAAGGGGAGAAGCTGCCAAAAGGAAGGTGGAGTTGAAAAGTGGGCCAGATTTAGCGCATGGAGAAAAATCCCACTTCCACAGATCTTCTTGGCCAATCATATGGAAGAGGCAGTTGGACATAACTTGGAATTGATTTAAGTAGTTATTAGCAGAAATTTAGTGGGATGTGATTTGCTGGATCTTGCTGGATCTGGATTTTAAAAGCCTTGGGATTCCCCGTGCCAAGTTCAGCCCCATTGGTTTTGTAGCCTTGGAATGGCCCATCAGGAATAACAACTCTTCCAACAAGGGTCAGAGATAATAGAGATCTCCAGAGCCCCTGGTTATTTAATGTGGCCATGATGCACCCTGAATAATACATGTCCCACTACTTAACTGTTCTCACTTTCAGGAAATTCCTCCTTAGTTCCAGGTTGCTTCTCTCCTTGGTTAGTTTCCATCCGTTGCTTCTTGTCCTGCCTTCAGGTGCTTTGGAGAACAGGTGGACCACCTCCTCTTCTTTGTGGCAGCCCCTCAGGTATTGGAAGACTGTGATCCTGTCACCCCTAGAACTTCTTTTCATTAAATTAGACATAGCCAATTCCTGCAAGCGTTCTTCATATGTTCAAGTCAACCAATGTGTTCCTTATGACACCTCCGTCCACAGCCTTCAACCAAGGTTAGAATTAACCCTAAGCAGATGTAGCCATATGATGAAATCCAAATCTTTCCATTGGTGGGGTTGCGAGAGCAACTGAACACAGGATCTCATAGCCCTTCTTGCTTTATGAACAGGATCCTTGTGGTCCCTTGAATCATCAGTCCTTCGGCGGGAATTTGCATTCATTTTCTCCGCATTGAAAATGCTTTGGGTAGTGCCCAGAAATGCATAACGACAAGGAATTGCAGCCTGTAAGTCCCTTCCCACCAGCCTGTCTCACTTATTAATGCCAAGTTGCTCATTCCAGCTGAATCGCAGCCGGCCGGCCCGATTTGCATTCTGCCGTTGTTATTGCTTTGAACTGGGCAAAAGAGTTATGTACGCAATCTCATGCATGAATCTTTAATTTGGGGTTTGGAAATCATAGTGCTAACAATAGCAGGGAGGAAAGGAATAAAAAGAGAGAGCCAGAGATGTAAAGGATGGGAAACAGAGGTGTATTCGGAGCTGACTCATCTTGACTTGACAGATGAAACAGCTGGTGGCATGCTTTACACATCTTTCCCGGTGATGAAATTTATAATTTCCTCCTGACCTCTGAGCACCGAATGAAATTTGCAGCCTCTCTCACCTTTGACTCTCTCTCCAGCAGAAAAGGTGGGTGGGAAGCGGGCCCTCCCATCAGAAGTCCGTCTTTCTTGCACAAAAAAGTTGTTCTCCTCCTTTGCTCACAAGCTGTAGAAGAGACTCACTTGGGAGCTGAGTTGGTTTGCCAGCCTGTCGGTCTTTAGCCAAGTTGCAAGATGCATCTCTTCCTCCAGGCTCCTAAATGATTTTAGTCTGTCTTTTCTTGTCGATTTCAATCTGCATTTTTAATTTTTTATATATATCCCGGTTTGGGGAGCTGCCCTTATAAAATGGATGATTCCACAAGGGAACCATTCTTCTTCCTTCTTCTCCTTCATATCTGTCCCTACGCCAAAGACCCGGAAACAAGCAAGCAAAACTCTACATTTCAGAGACTAATCTGAATACTGCAGGATGCAAATCAGCCATAAAAACCAGGGCATTTTTCTCCACCAAAGTATCTGGTAAGTAGATAGTTTAGAAGATTTACAATTACACAAAGCTACAGCATCCCCTTCATTCCTTCAGGAGGCGAGCCAGAAAAATGTTTATTATCAGAGGGAAGCAGAAGCTGGAAGGCTGTAAAAAAAAAAGCTTTAACATAGTGGAGCCATCTGTTGATGCATGCTTACATTAGATGGTTGGGAAGAAGGCTGTGTCTTTCTCTCTGGGCTCGTGGTTGCTTCGTCTGATGGTTGTGCCCTTGTGTTTGTGGGTCAGTGGAGATAGCAGCGAGATTAGAGAGTTTCAGTCCAAGTAATTTGATCTGGAAGACACATTCTCTGCGCTTGCATTGACAATAAATCAATAGCATTAATTGCATCTGAAGACATATCTGGTCTTCTTTTACAGCTCTGTTTCTTGCAGATTTCTTTCTTCTTTAGGTAAGGAGATGTGCTATTGTTCAGTAGCTGAATTATGCAGAAGGTCCTTGAGTCAACACAAGATATCTCTTTGTTTAAAAAAAAAATGCATATTTATTGCTAATGCCATAATGCCAAGTTTTATATGATTGTTTACTAGGGTGGCTTCCAACCTGGAAAATATCTATATTTCCTCAAAGAATTGGGAGGAATTCCATGAGAGCTGGTGATTTGATAACAATATATTATGTATAGGCAACAGGACCCCTTATTTTGTTGTGTCTGGATGTGATTTCTCAGTGATTACTGAAATGAATATGTAGGCCATAAATCAATGTTCAATCAGGTGAGGAAAAAAAGGATGCCAAGACTTGCATGAAAATGATCTTTAAGAGCTTAAGTACTATAAGTAATAAATAAAAAGTCCAAGATTGAGATCCGGCTGTAGATGGTGGTGAGTTAGGAATGCAGCATACCTATTGTCAAAGAGAAGATGCCAAAGAAGAACATAAAGGAGACCTCAAAAGTGCCTAGTTTAGTGTAAAATATGGGTACGATGCCATGTGAAAAATATTGAATTTCAGTAGAAATACAAGATATCTCTCAACAGTGGGGAACTTTAGTCGAAAGGCAACTGGGCTTTGTTTTTCTTTGAAGATGTTTCATTTCTCATCCAAGAAGCTTCTTCAATTCTGACTGAATGGTGGAGAATGGAAGTATTCAGGTCATTTGCACACTCTCCCTGAGAGTTGTTGAGGCAATTGGAGGTTTATCTGTTCCCTCAGGGTCACTTGAATAGTGCAAATGAGTGTGGAACTGCTGAAAGGATTGTATTGTAAACAGTAGATAAGTGGTGTCAATCTTAATGTAAATGGCCTCTTTGGCCCCTCTTTCAGAGGGGGTGAGATACCATATCTCCTATCTCTTGCTTACAACCCAAGCTTCTTAGAAGTGCAATGTCTTCAAGGAAAAACAAATCCAGTTGCCTTTTGAAAAAGCACCTTGGGGACAACTATGACCTGGATGACTGAGAATCCCCATGGACAATGTTGAGGAAGATACTAAGCAGGTGATCCATAAACCTTCTGAGCACATAACTTGACTGTGCAATATCACAGTCTCCCATTTCTCTTTTTGTTGCTTCTATTCTGAGTCAAGAAATTCCAACATCCATCAAAATTGACCGTACTGGTTGTGAATACTAGGAGTTGCAGTCCACCCTCATCAAGTGGGCATGGGTTCACCGCTCATGGAGGAGCCCTTCAACCAGAAGACCACTCTCCATAAAAATAGGATGCCTAGGCTGAGATTTGAACCCGAGTTCCCAAGATGTTTGTATCTCCACATCTGGCCATCATTGTTAGATTCGGGCACCGGCACAGATACAGTCAAGCATCTGTCAGCCTCTTTGACAGCTGTCTAAAACTGAAAGTAATTATTTCCAAACACAAGTTTTTCAGAAGCTCTTTGCCAAGATTGTCTGAGAATAAAAGGATGTGGTTTCAAGAATCCCAGCAACTAAACTACTTCCCATTCAGAACCAGTATATTCCTATGTTCCATCCTTCCTGTGATCTGGCAAGGAAGCAGATGGGGTTTTTTTTCATTGAAAACGAAGGGCTTTGCAGCTGGCTGTTGACAAAACAGTGTCCTGAATCTTTAACAATGTGAGAATAAATTTTTAACCACATCTGTCCAACCAAATTCAGGCCGAGATCCTGAATTTAGCCATACTTAGATCTGAATAGACTTGAATGCAATTCCACAGGTTGGGCAGCGTTTAAATCTGTCCTTTACTTCTTGCTTTTCCTTCTTGAAATTATCTGCACTGGTTGGGCTGCCCAGGAGTACAAACATGTCCACAGGTGACGTCCGTGCCTAGAGATATCTCAGCCGCTACCAGTCAAGCCCCGTCACTTTGTTTGCAGAAAGGCAAGCGGGCAGATCTGAGCGCTTAGAGAAAGTTGTACTTGAGCTGTCAGGATGTGACTTGTGATGTGGTGTCCCCGAGTCTGATTACTTATTCATTATAAGTCAAGGAAACGTCTTCAGGGATGTTCCTGTTATAGCTAGAAGGCAACAACCTGCTTCAGAGCCTGGACTCAGCGAGGCAAAATAAATAAATTAATAAATAAAGCCAACGGGAAAATCAGAAGGTCTGTAGATCGAAGGCTCTCTCTCTCTCTCTCTCTGAAAAAACATCCGTACTTTGTGGAACATCTCTGGATGGACGGCGACTCTGGTTTGAAAACTGCATCTTCTACCAGAATGTGTCTGGGATGTTGAAGATGGGCAAAAATGGTGCTTCAAAGTTCTCAATCTGATTTGTGGGCCAAAATAGCGAAGGGATGATATTGTTAGTAGAAGGAGGAAGACTTTCAGGGGCTCATACTTAGTGAGGATGGAAGGGAAGGGAAGGGAATGATCTTCCCCAAAAGCAGCTGATGGGGTTATAGAATGGAAGTGGAGACAGAGATGGAATGCCCAGATAAGCGTCATCATTGCAGGGTTAGTCTAGGATTTTGTCTTTGTTCCAAGAACTGGAACGCAGGATCAGTACCCCACTACCCTACTCAGCTCCGTTTGCTCTGCAAGATATTCGTCCCATAACATAGGGGTGTTAGACCACGTCTGGGTCTAAAATTAACACACACACACACACACACACACACACACCGAACTGAGATGGTTTCCCCTACCTGAGTTAAGAGTCCTGAATAAACTAAGGCCCAAAAGTAATATACAATAACTAGGAAGTGATTAAATCGGAAGACATTTATCATTCTCAACAAACACCAATTAACACAAATTGTTCACATGGATCATTCACAATAAATATCACTTAATCCTGTATAATAAGTTCTGCCATCCATTATCTGGGATGAAATTCTCAAAAGCAACCATTAAAAAGGAAGGATAAAATATACCTTCATTAATTCACATGAGGTAATTTACCGTACCAGCCCTGGTTTGCGCCGACTCTGAGGTAAACCTTCCTAAGGAAGCTAACAATGAAAGGTGTCAAATGTTACTGTGATATTAAAAATACAAAATAATAATTGCAAAAAAAAGAAAACGAACAGCCATGGTATCCAACCCACCTACCCCTCCACCAAACTTCCAAAAGGCTAAAATGAAACATTTTATTAAATCTCATTTCTGAGGGCAGAAAATAGACTTCATCAGCAGTTCAAAGCCATAATTTAAAAGAAAAAAGAAAGCAAAAGAAAGAATGAATGTCACAGGAGCATCAAATTCATTGTTTAAAAGGCCTGTGTGGATAAAACAAAGAGCTGAAAGGTTTTTTTTTTATTGCCTCTAACAGGAAAGGACACCAGGCTTCCAGCAAAATCCCCTGAGAATCCAATGAAAATGTTCGACACCTTTCTAAATTCTAAAGAAATATACATTGCCTTTCCTAGAATGGTCTATGAGAATGACCTTGGGAGACAGGAGGAAGAAGAGCCACAGATTGGGCAATTGTCATGCAAAAGGTGTCCCACAGAAGGAGGGAGGATATGGGAAGTTTCTCAGAAGAGACCCTCCCTAGTTTTCTGAAAAGTAAAAGGGGAGGGGAGAAATACTTTCAGAATTTCAAGATGGATATCAGCCCTTCGAGGGAGACCAGAAACACAACCGTCAACACTAGTTCTTAGACTTATATACCGCTTCATAGTGCTTTACAGCCCTCTCTAAGCGGTTTCCAGAGTCAGCATATTGCCCCCAACAATCTGGGTCTCCTCATTTTACCCACTTCAGAAGGACGTAAGGCTGAGTCAACCTTGAACCTGGTGAGATTTGAACTGCCAGATTGCAGGCAGCCGGCAGGCAGCAGAAGTAGCTTGCACTACTGCACTCTAACCACTGCGCCACCGTGGCTCATAAGATGACATTAGAAGAACCCTGCAAGTCTGAAAGTGCCCCTCTTACTTTTACTCTCTGGAAAACTAGGGAGGATCTTGTAAGAGATGACCAAGCTGAGACTGAGGGAGGGATCAAGCACGTCATCAGTCTCGAAAAAGATTGCCCTGAAAAACAAGGAACAGTTGTTTAACTTTTTCACGTGATCCTTTTCCAAACATCCAGAAGAGGCACGCTTCATTTTAACCATGGTGCCTCCTGAAAATCTCCCACGAAATGAGGCCATGGATAGCCTTTTTTGGGGGAAACGAATAAACAGCTTCTTTCAATGGTTTCCTTTCCCTGAATTGAATTCACCGGCTCGTCTCTTGACGTGCCAACAATATCGCCGAGCTCAGATCGCGTTTGCAAACGCCCAGAGGTGCTTTGGGTAGCTCTCACTTGTGATGTCATCGAGAAATTTTTTTGCTAAGGCCGAGACTTTCTGAACTGTTTTGTAGGCTATCAATCTTAGCACGCCTTTGAAATAGTGGTGCAGCGATTTGCCTTTTCAGACAGTTTGGAGGTCGTGTCCTAAAATCAGCCATGTTTGTTGTAGCTTCTTTGTTTTCTTTACTAAACAAATTTATGCAGGTAGGCTTCAACCTACGACCACAACTGAGAGCAAGATTTCTGTTGCTAAGCGAGAGATTTGTCATGTGAATTTCTCCTTATTTCTAGGCTGTTTCTCTCCGTGATTAGTTTCCATCCATTACTTCTTGTCCTGCCTTCGGGTGCTTTGGAGAATTGCTTAGCTCCCTCCTCTCTGTGGCAACCCTTGAGATATTGGAACGTGGCTACCATGTCACCCCTAGTCCTTCTTTTCATCAAACTAGACATAGCTGATTTCCCCGTTTCTCTTTGTTTCTGAGAACACTTTCCCCAATGCTGCTTTTTCTGCAGGATGCTAAAATTACGACTCAAATCTTTCTCCATGTCATGCAGTGTAAATAGAGTCTAGTCAATAATTCTTCTCAATGGGTAGTCATAAACTTATGTTTGCATTGTAGATGCAGTGGTGTTCATTTCATCCAAATTAATAATCTTTATTACATAAGGAGATGCTGTAAGGAGCAAAACAGTTGTGGCAAATTATACTTTAATTTAGTGCCAAGATCAATTCCACTCAAAACGGGAGCGTTCGTGTCCCGTCTCATGAAGTATATCAAAGTGTCATCCCCATTTCCAATTATCAGCACTTTCATCTATTTTAAATTGATTTATTATGACCCTAATGGCAGAAGAAGTAAAACTTCGGAGTTTATCATTCTTACATTCCTCTTAAGGCATCAGCAATGCGACTTCTTAAAGCCTATGTAGAAACATGGCACCCCATAAACATGAATGCCAAAATCCATATCTTGATTCTTTCAACATATTTCTTTTATCAACAGAAATAAAATTCCTTCGCTCTCCTCAGAGCTACCGACTTTTTCCAAGTTATCCATTTCCACTTAAGTGATGGGCAGAACAGAATGCCATCTGGACACCTTTGTCATAGTTTCTCTCTCTTCCTTTCTGTCTCCTGTTCTGTCAATCATTTCCACCTTCTTTTCAGTTGTTACTCAAGGAATCAAATCCTCTGAAAAAAAAATTAAAAATAAAATAAACACCAGAGCAGATAGGTTTCCAAAGGTTTCCAAAGGTTTCTGCAGATGGCTTGCCACGTTTCGGTAAATCTGTGAATATTTTGAGCAGCAACAATTAGATCTAAGTGATAGGGAAGTACAAGTGCACCCAGCGAAGGATTTTTGTGTGCAGATGTGCAGGGACATATGTTGTGTATGTGTGTGTATTGTTTGTTCCTTAAATTAAATGTAGGGTAAAAGATGAGTGCTGGCTGAAGGCACTTTGTTTCTGACTCTGTGGCTGTCCTTAGGATCCTAAAAAGCGATCCTAAAAAAAAATGAGATAAGAAATCAGATCTCTGACTCTCCAGGTTTGCAAGAGAAGATGTGATTTACCTCCACTTGATTGATTGGTTGCTTGCCATCGATTGATATATGCCATCAAGTTGATGTTGATTCTTAGCAACCACATAGATATCTGTGGAGATTCTCAGTCATCCAGGTCATAGTTGTCCCGAAGGTTCTTTTCCAAAAGGCAACTGGACTTCCTTGGGTTTTTTTCCCCTTGAAAATGTTTCACTTCTCATCCAAGAAGCTTCTTCCAGAACTGAAGAAGCTTCTTGGATGAGAAGCAAAACGTTTTCAAGGGGGAAAAAAACCCAAGAAAGCCCAGTTGCCCTTTGGAAAAGCACTTTTGGGATGACCACATAGATAGGTTTTCTCTGAGATGCTCTATCCCCAACCTGGTCCTTCAGATCTTCCAAAGGACCAGCCATCAACACTGTAATTGAGTCCATCTGGTCGCTGCTGGTGGTCCTCTTCTTCTCTTTCTTTCTCCTCTCCACCTTTCCCAGCCTTAGAGTCCTTTCCAGAGAGCATAATGTGTGCAAAGTAGGATAATTTGATCCTGATCATTTGTGTCCCAAGTGAGAAAGCTGGGTTGATTTGTTCAATGAGGCATTGATTTATTTCCTTGCTTGTCCATGGTATTCTCAGGAGCCTCTGCTAGTACATTAATTCTCTCTGCTCTAGGAATTCTCCCCCAAAGGTGTTTACCCACTCAAGAAAGTGGGGTGCTTGCACTAATATGCTGACCTTGAAATATTACAATGATTGTGGAAAGGCAGCATCTGTAGTCACTGTGTATCACAAGCAGGATCAAAAATTCAACTTGCCTCCAGACAGACCATAATAACCCACAAATGCATTTCTCTTTTGATGATCTGGTTTTACAAGAGAGAGAAAGATCAATCAGGCCGTGTCAAATTTCTCAGAGATTTGTCAAGTTATTCCCACTGGAAGCCATCAGCAATTAAACCTACGTCATAAGGAAATACAAGTACAAAATATTCTCATGGAACAGATTACCGGCAAATTCTTATTGTTGCTGCTTCAAATAATCTTCAAATTTCAATTAAATTAAGGCCAGCTACTCTGTGCGGAAAGCACACTGGATGAAGAGTTGCCATATTAATGCCCAGAAAACTGCATGGAAAGATCCATGAGTCAAACAAAGGTCCAATGAGAATCAAACTCAATTCA
>JANHFL010004097.1:6895-17407 GCA_032468155.1 Oxyrhabdium leporinum | reverse complement strand
TCCCTCATCCTCCATCTTCCTTCCTTCCTCCCTCTCTCTCTCTCTCTCTCCCTCTTTCCTCTTCATCTTTCTTCCTTCCTTCCAATAGTACTCTGGAAAGCACCCTTCTGTTGCTCAGTCCTTCCCCAAATCCTGTGTTTCGGATCCAGTAAGGAGCATTGGACTGTCTGAGTCCCTTTGATCCTATTCAAAGGCCTGACTTGATCTCCACAGGTCAAACAATCCGATCTGATTGGAACTTTCAAACTCATGTGGGAAATCGATAGCATCCGGGGGAGTCTTTTAAAGCAGCATAGAAAATCAGGCTGATTTCAGTCAGATTTCTGGTTGTTTAAACTTTTCTACGGTTTATAGAAGATAGTTCTTTAAACCTCTGCCGGAAGGAATGTTAAGTGAAGCTCTCATAGATTGAATGCACGGTTTTTTGCAGTTATCTTGGTGATGAATACCCAAAGGGAATGCGTGATTCTCAAGTGTTCCCTGTTTGGCAGCCTCTGTGGCTTTGCACATCTCAGCCACATCCCAAAGGAATTCCTTCGGGCAAGGAAAGAGACACCCGGATAGCATAGAGGCCTGCTGTAAACAGAAGAAATGAATAAAATAGTCAGACTCCACTACTTTGCTACAATAAGACGACCTCAAAAATGCCACCGAAAGAATGACATCGTGCTCTGCAGATAAGGAAGAAAACCAGAAGCATCTCTTTGGCCAAAGAAAACAACATTCCAGGAAGTTGGAGAATGGGGGAGAAAGAGTAAAAAAATGAAGTTTGAAGTGGGAAAAAATCTAGAGGTATCAAACTAAAGCCCACTGGCTGAGAGCTTGTGTTGCTCACTCATTTGTGATCTCAGGACGTAGATGGGATGTCTCTGAGGATAAAATGTTTCTTGCGTCCTTCAGACATCAGTTAATTTTGGTGACCAATCTTTTTGTCCTCGAACCTGGAGAGAAATGTGCATCACTAGTAGAAAGATATCAAAAGCTTAATCTAAGGCCATTTGCATACCTGACCATAATTTCATGTAGTAGACGTCCATTTTCTCAAATGGCAGACCAATCCTTGCATGAAGCAGTGAAGGAAACACTGGGTTGGCTTCAAGATCCTATTAGGTATCCTGTTAGTAGACCCCTGGCAAACAGTGTGTCTTACGTTCATTGTGTCTTATTTAAGTCCTGTTGAGTTCAGAAATTCTGTCTTAAGTAAGCCTAGATCCCATCTTTGGTGAAGACTTCATCTTTCTCTCTCTTTTGGTCATCATCTGGAGTGCAGTTTATCTTCTGCCTTTCCCCTTTCCACTATTTTTATTCATGTACAAACTCACTAAGAAATGAATGCATTTCAAAAATGTAAATCTAACGCCCTGTTAGATGGATCTCTTTAGTTAAGGTAAGCAGACCGTTTGAGGTGAGCTGGTAGTCCCTGACTTATGACTATCACTGAGCCCAGAATGATGGTCATAAGTCAAGTCAGGATAAGCGGGGTTGTCACATGACCGATCTGATTTTACAACAGTTTTGCAAGTCATTAAGTGAGTCCACACCCACTGTGATTGAGTGAACCTCTTGTCCACAATGCATATTTTTCACTAGAAACCAGAAGTCAACACCAATTTTCCACATTTTACAAAGATGTTGTGAATCACAATCACGTGATTATGGGGAGGGAGGGTGGTAGCCATCAGAACTTGAAATACAGGTCCTAAGTACCTTTCCTGCGTGTGTGTCATAGCTTGAAACAGTTGCTAACCAACCGGTCATAAGTAGAGGTCTACTTCTAGCACTAACTTTTTTTGTTCCAAACTGTTTAGCTTTCTTAGGCTAGATTTCCCAAAACAAAATTGCTCTCCTCTCTTTTTTTAATAGAAGAGAATTACAGCTTTGACCTTGACTAGATACATTTTTCTCTTCCTTTTTTTTTTTCCCTTCCCCAAATATTCAAAAGCCAACGATCTTTGCTTAAACAATTTCGGCTCCTGGGCAGATTTATTCCATCTAGCTGCCAGCTACAAGAAATGCTTGCTATTCTCCAAAGGATTTTTTTTTTTCCTCAGCCGTAGTAAATCCTCCATGATGAATTTGGTGAGATTTATAACACTTCACAAATAAAGTTGCCTGCCATCTATTATTTTACTGAATCCAGTCGGGCTCTGGCAAGTGATTGTAAATGGGACCCAGACAACGGTCGAACACGGAGGCTGTTTGACGAAGATTATTTTGGATATTGTATACTTTGAAATCTGCCAGGGTCACGCGGTAAATCGGTGGATTTTACAGGGACTCTATTCTGAATTCACGAAGAAGCAGGCTAGGTCGTGGGAAGGTTTTCTCTCTAAAGTTGAGTTTTCTAATCAAGGAGAGAGATCCAACCTACAAATGCAGAGAAATTTCCTGACAGTGAGAACAATGAATCAGTGGAACGACTTTCTCCAAAACTGGAAGTTTTTAAGAAGAGACTGGAAAACCATTTGCCTGAAATGGTCTAGGGTCTCCTGCATGAGCCGGGGGGGGGTGGACTAGAAGACCTCCGAGGTCCCTTCCAACTCTGTTATTCTGTTTCAAAAATTTATCTGTTCCTCTTGCAACATAGAATTTGATGCATTGGAAAAATCTCCATGTTTCTCTTCTGAATTGGTTAGGAGGTCTAACATTTCTAGGCTTAAGGCAATCCTCACATAAACACACACACACACACACACATACAAAGAGCATGTGACTGAAAATTAAACAGCATTAAATGGCTTTATTCGCCTGTTGGTTTATTATAATACTGTATGCGGAAACTGCTCAGTTCCTAACAGGGTCTAGGCAGGGTCCATTATGGTTGGTCACACAGTCAGGCAGATCTTTAGACCAAAATTGGCAGTTTTGTCCACCTATCAAATCCTTCCCAAGGACCTGCGATGTTGTTAGAGTTATCATCGCAGGATGTAAGCTGTTCCAAGTAAAGCTGCCTTTTGCAATTGACTGATGGTGATTTTGTCAATGCCAGTGATGTTCAACTGGTGCTCCAGATGTTTTGGGATTGCAACCAAGGCACCTATTCCCATTGGTACTATCTTTGCTTTCTTTTTCCACAGTTATTCTACCTCCATTTTCAGCTCGTTATTAAATGAGGTTTATATGCTGTCCGATTCCCAGTGATTCTAGGCAGTTATGCCTACTTTTTTATAAAATGCTTATATTATGATACATACCCATAAAACCCATTCAATTCTTACTCGCTCCCTGGATACTTGTAGGATAATCTCAATGGTAGATCCTAAGCCTGGCTGGGAATTATGGGAGCTGCTGTCCAAGGCATCTGGAAGGGAGATTGTCTAATAAAGCCTGACATTATTTCCACCTCTTTCTTAGTAACCTGAGCGGATAGGTTGCTAAAATCCCTCTAATCCACTTCTTAGACCTTTTCAAGCATAATGTTTACTTGTCTTTGGGGTTTTGTTCTTTATTGTGTGTTGTGTTAATCAGCCTTGTTGGTCCCTCTAATGAGAAGTAACCTTGAAAATGTAAAAAGCAACATGTGTGCAGCTTACCCCCAGATGATCCCTGAAGTTATTTTCAGCAGGGATCTAAACAAAAGGAAGGGGAAAAAGGGGAAATGAGAAGCGAGGGAGGAAGGAGAATAAAAATTCCCAGCCGATATACAGCATTTTAATTTTATTTTCATTTTTTATTTTTATGGAAGATTGTGATTTTTACAGCAGGCCTAACCCGCAGCCCTGAAATTCGATGTGAGCCCAGACAGCCATAACAGCGGTCCCCAAAGGCTTCTAAAAGTGATTTCCCATTTTTTAATATAATTTTTAATGCAACAGGCAGAGAAGATTGTTAAAGGCACGTCTGGCAAGTAATCACACGAAGTACTTTATTTGAAATTAAACATGCGAGGGCATCTGCAGGGAATCAGAAAAGTTGTGATGCCCAATGCAGCTGCCTGACCAAAGCCACACCCCTTTTTCCCACAGAAAGGCTGTTCAAAAGAGGCGGGACTTCCGTGGCATAGTTACGGGCACCATCTTGACTTTTTGGACCTTCTCTGTAATGGATGTTAATTTAACCAAAGGAATCGCCCGATCTTTCTTTCTGAACAAGGTGGCTTCATATGATGGTCACATGGCATGACCAGCCGGTCGCACAACTCACCGACTGAATGACCACACGAGAGCAATAAAAGCAGTAAAGAATTGGAACAAGGAGCTTCCATCGATGTCCCTCTGAAGATGTCCCTCAGCCTGGTGATGAAATGTTTGGAAGCTAAACAGCAAGTGCGGAGAAGAAACCACCGCCAACATCTACCACCCAAGCTACAAATATTTTTCTATCATTTTTAATTTGTAGTCTCTCCTACAATTTGGGGTTGTTTTTTGGGGGGCTGTCTCCCACCCGAGTACAAAGCAGGAAATAAACTGACGAACCAATCATGAAACCATACCATCAGCATGCAAGGACATATTCCAGGGTGATTTATGACTGTCTGAATAAAGCAGATTTGTACTGGGTAGAGTGAGGTGGGATTCTGTGATCCGAATGAAAATGTGTTTATTTGCATAAATGGATTCCATTTGAATCGCATCCTCCCCACAAAGACCCTTTTCCAACTGATTCGAGCCACCTCCTAGCTTATTTTTTTTCCTGCTTCCTATTCAACAGACTGACTGGGGCGCTGACCTCTGGCTCTAAGTTCCTTCCCAGCAAAGGAATTAACAAAACAATTGACTCGCTCTTCAGTCTATGCAAATTCTTCTTCTGCAAGTTAATTGCTTTGCAACCTGATGACAAAGAAACATTTATTTAGCAAAGGCTCAACCTCCACACAGGAAGAGAAGAGAAGGACAAAGGAATGGCTCACTTCAGAAAGAAAAGATGCAACTTTCTAGTTGAGAATGGCTTTGCTTATCAGAATGTTAGTTACAACTTCAACACAATTGGGCCCTGATCCAGGGGCCAGAGAGGCCTCCACTCATCTGTCCTTAATAGATGGAAAAGGGTTGGGTTTTTTCCAATCAGCTAGAACTCTTAACCGTTAACAACGACAAGAATGTGACTTGCCCAAATAGAATCCGAGTCACAAAAGTAAATTAAGATCTCTTTATTTATGGAAAAGGGGTGAGGAACAATTTGGAAAGGTAGACAGTCACTTTATGTACAGCTCAAACATGTTAGTTTTGGAATAAGTTCTTTCACCGGTTAGCATTATTTGACTCGTGACAAAGCACTTATGTACCGTGTAACATTTCATAGCCCAAAGTCACCCAGCCTCCTTCATGCCTACGAAGCTAGAACTCCCAGTCTCCCAGTTTCTAGCCTGGTGCTTTTACCACTATACCAAACTGGCTCTCAGCACCTAAATACTTGCTTCTAAAATCTGCTAGATGTTTCAAGAAACAATATGGACACCACATTTCCCTGACTTTTTTTTCTCTTTCTCTTTCTGTGGTGAGTGGCTTTGAACATCCTTACTCGGGATGTAAGCATATAAATCGAATTTTAAAATAATAGTAATAATAGAACCGTGTTCACTGGCCATGAAATTCTTACTGTCTGTTGTGAGGCCGAAATGCCAGATTGTGAATTCTGAGGCATCCTGGGGCTAAACAGGACAAGCTATTTTGCCACAGTTTCTTCTTCTTTGAAAAGAGCTGCCCGCTTTCTCTCTGCCTGCAGAGATTTCTCCCGGCCTAATTCCTGCAAGCCTTTGTAACCAGAATCACACCCCATTGTGAGTCCCGCTTGGCTTTATCCAAGCAAGCCTTTTATCCATCAAGAGCAGCCCGGCCCCGTCAGTGCAAAGTGAGATTGCATAGAGGAGATTAAGACTCTGTTTTCTCCAACCCAAAACTTAATGCGCAGGGGAGGGGGGTGATGGAAAGATGGTGTGTGTGTGTGTGTGTGTGTGTGCGTGCAGATGTATGAAGGAACCTCAGAAGGAAGCCAAATTGATTTGGAAGCTCAAGGAGAGAGGAAAATGCTTCAGTAATTCTGAGATGGACTTGGGGGAAAGGAGGGACACTTTTGAAGATGGCATGGAGCTGGGAGATGCTTGTAATTTGTGTGTGTGTGAGAGAGAGAGTATGTGTGTGTGTGTGTGTGTGTGAGTGCTTTCAGACCAGTCTTGACTCCTGGCAATTGTCTGGATAACCCCCTGCAGATTCCTTGGCAAGATTTTGGGAAGTGATTGGCCTTTGTCTTCTTCTTCCCAGGGCTGAGAGAGAAGGAGTGGTCCTAGGTCAGGGATCTCCAAACGTAAGCATGGCTGGTTGGGGAATTTCAAGAGGTGAAGTCCACAACTCTTAAAGTTGCCAAGTTTGGAGACCTCTGACCTAGCTGATCCAGATCTCAAGTCTCCCAGTTCCTCCATACCTTCATCAGACTTCTTCTCTTTGTAAACTCTTCTCCTGTCCAAAGGAAACGGAGAGTGGAGAGAATGAAAGCTATTGCATCAGTTCTTCGGACCACCTCACATCCAAGTCAGACCAGGGGTATGGAAATCAGGGAAAGAAGTACAGAAAGTTTCCTTCAAGTCAATCTGAGCTTCTGGTGATTTCAGGAATACATCTAAGTGGTTTTCCTAGAGGCAATACCCAAGCCTTCTTGTGCAAGACATGTTGTAGCTGTAATTGACTTCTCAGCTGAGCGTCTAGTCTTCCACTAGTCTACTCTTCCATTAGTCAAGTGATCTAGTGGAACAATGGGACAGCTTGCCTCCCAGAGTTGTGGGTGTTCCATCGCTGGAGGCTTTCAAGAAAAGATTGGACAAATTTTATCTGGGATGGTGTAAAGATTCCTGTCTCGGGATGGGAATTGGAGTTGTAGACCTTCAAGTTCTTCTTCGACCCTATAATTCTATGGTCTCTCATTCAAGTACTGACCAAGTCTGACCCTGCTTTGTTTTTTTTAGATCAGCCATGATTGGCTTGGTGATCATACTCACCCTAACCAGTCCCTAATATCTGCTAAAAACACGAGTTGATTCTTTTTTTATGACAACCAATGGATGCCTCCAACATCATAATTGGTCAAACTGGAGGAGCAAATGTAAGTTGATGAAATAATGGTGAAAGTTCAGAAGAGTTGAGCTTTAATCAAGTGGATCATTTATTGCTTGGCTTCCAAGAAGTGTGTTCCTCTTCACCTCCCTTTCTCCAATTCCACCAACTTGAGCCTCTTGCTGTGTAACCTTCCATCCATCATACTTTCTTCTTCTTTTCCCATCACTATTTTCTCTGCCTCCTCATCACCCCCATTCATCCCAGTCTTGGTCTAATGAGACAAGTGGGACCGGCCCAAACTGCACAGTAATTAAATTGTCTTAATGGGAATTCTCCTCAAGTAATGAGGAGTTTCATGCAACAATTAGCTCTCCCATTCATTAATTAACAGCAAAACAAGGGCAGAGCTGGGGAGGAGCATTGAGGAAGGGGCAGGTTTTTTGCTCCACCTTTGCTTGCTGTCTTTTCCCCAGTTGAGCCCAGGAGATTCTTGCTTGCAACTTTTTCAACCTTGCCAAAACTTTGCTTCCCACCACAGGAACTCAAAGCTAGAGGGTTATCTGCATTAAACAGTCATGGTTCCTCACTAGTTAAGCATCTCAGGAGCCAAGAGGTAGTAGAGATAAGACTAGAAGGAATCACAAGCTCAGAGGTTGATTCTGTGATTCTGACTTGATTATGAATTCGGACAGGAGAGGATCTTATATCAAACATGGTTTTCTCCTGTCTGGTTCTTTGAATCCATCCTACCATCTAACATAGCTTGGAGCCCAATCTTCAGAGGTTGACAAGGCTCCTTCAAATGTTTCAAATACTTAAGAAGTTTTTTGTTTAAAGATACAATCGCAGGTCTCAGTTTAAATTATGGTATTGCTATACTTAGATAACCTTTGTAAAATTTATATATCCCCAGATTGATGGATTATGTGCCATCGAGCAGTAGTTGGCTCTTAGCGATCACGTAGATGGATTTTTCACAGAGATATAGATACATACACACGTATCCACAAATTAGATAAATTCATTCATGTTGTGTTGTGATTTTTAATACGTTTACACTTAAGTCCATGTCAAATAAGAAGAATACTGTGGTGCTCCCTGAGCTTAAGTTTCTGTTATTTTCTTGCAGATGGTTCATTACCCAACTAGATAACATCATCAGAGAAAACCCACAGTGCAACCCCAAGCTATGAATACTCTCTTCTACTGTATAATATTACTCAGCTTCCTGGTAGCTGGAGAGAATCAGCATTAAGATTAAATTTATTTGTTTGTTTGTTTGTTTATAAATTTTATTGGCTGCCCATCTTACCAAAAGGTAACTCTGGACAGCTTACAGTCATAAAAAATATATATCTACTTTAAAACATAAATAAATTAAAACCAAAAATTAAAACCTACAGACACATGGAGAGGATGGGGGCAAAGTAAGGGGAGGTAGGATCTGTTGTTATTCAATCGACCACCTCCACTGTTCTGTTCCTCCACTGAAGTCCCAAGCCAACTGGCAGAGTCAGTCTTGAGGCCCTTATGAAAGGATAGGAAGATGGGGCCAACCTCACATTAGGGGGGAAGATGTTCCAGAGGGCCAGAGCCACTGCAGTGAAGGCCCTCCTTCTGGACCCCTCCAGCCAGAATAGTCAGGTTGATGGGACCCACAGCATGCCTCCTCTGCTGGTGTGAGTGGAATGGGCCAGATTGTCCAGATTCAGAGTTATTGCAAGATCTAGAGGGATCTGGTTGGGGAAAGCTCATACGCCTCCATAAGAGGTCATGATGTCATTGCACAATGACACGGATGATGTCAAGTGCCAGGGAAATTAGGAGATTCAGGCAGTTCAAATGAGTATAAAGATTTATTGCAAGCTTAAGCGCTCTACAAGAATCTGGCCAACTAACAGTCAAGGAAAATAAGCGGGATGATAAGAAAGGCATTCAAGTGGGCTGGACTTAGAGTGCTTGTGGGTATGCAGGGATTCATGATTTATGACATGTTTGACCCTTCCTCCCTTGGGCTCAGCCACTTCACCTTGTACAGAGGATGTCATTCACCTCTGTCCAACAGACAACCAATGGGAATAAGCTTTGCTGCCTTTTGAACCCTCTTGAATAAGGTCGTGCTTGGATCCCGCGGGCCTCGGAAAAATTGATCATTTGTCTATCACCTCTGTGCAATTTCAGATTGATGAAAACCCAAGCTGAATCTCGGTCTGTGTAATTAGAAGCTCTTTGCTTGAGCTTTGTTTGCAAAATGGTAGTAAATATTTTACAAGTATTTGGTAATCTTACAGGGCCCCGTATAAAAAGACAGTGGAGGGATCCTTGTTTGCTTCAGCTGTCGCTAGGATACTGTTTCTTTTCCAGGAGTTTGGGCCAGTTCCTAGTATATAAGCATTAATTCATTACCTTTTATGGCTTGGCTCTGTTATAAAATATTAACAGCCATTCAGTCTGGGATCAGGTGCTTTATGCATGTTTAACTTTCAGTTGGGGCTGTTTCTCATACTTTTAGCCAGGATTATTATCTTGTCACTTCCTGATAATAACATCAAGGCAAAAGCTTTTATCATAACCTCTCCTCTTTGCCAGAAATATTTAGGGCAGTCCTTGATGAGTGAGTTCAGCAATGAAGGCACAGGAGACCACCAAATGATCCATACTCGATCCCCGATTGCTTGCAAATTGCATGTAACACCCTCCACCCACCCTCCCAAAAAATAGCATAGTTGGTCTTCTGCTGATGGCTCTACTCATGTCCTTCCTTGTAATATAAGAGGATTTATGGGTTTGCTTTTCATCAAGCTGGTTTATTTTATTTTACTTCATTTTTATTTTATTTATTTATTCTCTCCTCTCATCTCGTCTTGTCTCCTATCTTATCTTATCTTATCATTTTTTTTATGCAATGCACATAAAAAAAGGGGTTGAAAACGGGGATATTCTCCAGAGACAGGGAGAACAGCAAAAGACCAATAGAATCTAATTTGGACTGCAGAAATTCAAATGACCCATAGATGGCAGCTGCATGGCTTGTGGGAAAGATTTTGGGAGACAGGCATAGAGGTGCTGCCTGGAGAACGGACAAATAAGAGGCAGCATAATCCTCAGCTGGATAGTGGGTGCGTTGAGAGGGATCTTCCCTAGTTTCTTGAGCTGTAGAGGAGATGGTGGGAGATTGGTACTTTCAGGCTTGCAAGATTCTGTCAATGTAGCCTTACAATAAAGTAGAATGTGGATGTGTTTCTTTTCCGGTCTGCCTGTGAAGGTTGAAATCAATCTTGCAAGTCTGAAAATACAAATCTTCCTCCATCTCCTTTACAGGCTGAGAATTTAGGGAAGGTCCCTTCTGATCTTCCTGCCCCACTCATTGTGCAGCTGAGGGCTATGCCTTCTCTTATCTAGCCATTCCCTAAGCCAGGGGTATCAAGCACAAGGACCATGGGCCGGGCCGCAGGGCCATCCTGGTCTACCCAATGCGAAGAGGAGACATGCCAGCAGTTTGGGGAGTGGCGTCAAACTAGCC
>JANHFL010004096.1:3912-14775 GCA_032468155.1 Oxyrhabdium leporinum | reverse complement strand
ATGCAAAAGGGGAAACATTTCTCCTTTTGTTTTGTTTTTAGTTTGTTTTGCTAGCCCTCTGCCAGTGAAAACAGAGCTTGAGGGGGATGTGCCTGCCCCCCCCCCCGATCCCATTTTTGGCGCAATTGCCTCCTGCAGAAATGGAGCCCCGGGGACTGTGCGCAGCTCTCCTGAACTTCATTTTTTCTGGCAGAGGCGTGTGGGCCAAGTCCTTTGCTATTTCCAGGGCAACCCCATGGGCCAGATCTAAGCACCCCAAGGGTCAGGGCTAGCCCGCGGGCCTTGAATTTGAAGATCTTTAAAAAGTCTCTACTTCAACTTCCAGAACTCTCTTGGAATATGCTGGGCAGGTAGTCCATGCATCTTAAAGCTGCTGACTTTAAGAAACACTGGTCTAGGCCCTGTAGAAGATTCATTTTTTATGCTTTTCCAGAGAGGAAATGTGACATCGAATTTTGGCAGCACAATTAATTTCCAAAAATTAGCAGTGCAGATATAATTAATTAAATTTTTAAAAAGCTCTTAAAATATTACCAGCGACTACTTCCTGTTAGTGTTCTATGTCTTCTACTTGATCAAATGCCACACCTGAAATATTTTAAGTGCAGTTTCTAATCAAGGTTGCTTACCTGATTCTGCTGGTTTTTGATAATTAGTAGGTGCTCCTTGATTCCTGGATCAGTAGAATGGCAAAATTGAGGAAACTTGTGATAACTTTTTTTCCACCTTTTTTTGTGTGTTTTTCCTTACTTCTTCCTTTTCAATTCTCCTTACTCTCTACAAGTTGCTCTCTAACAATAGTTTTTAATGAAGAAACCAGTTCATTTATTACTATTATTTTGTTCTACAGAATACCAAGTTGCTAGTTTAAGTGAAGGCAGGCTAATTTCAACTTCTGTTACAATTTAAAAAGAAAAGAAATAAATAGAAACCTCGGTTTTGTGTTGGGAGAAGCTTTTTTTGGTTACTGAATTGGTAATGAAAATTAAAATTTCCCCCCACAAAAATCCGTTCTTATTTGATAGTCAGAAAAAGTAACCCAATCCAGAGATGAAAGAAAAAGAGATTGTGTCTACGTATGTATATGTGTGTGTATGTATGTATATGTATATTATATGTATATGTATATGTATACGTATTTGTATATACAATGGTGGGATTCAAATAATTTAACAACTATTCTCTGCTGTAATGACTGGCTTGGTAGGCGTGGTTGGGTGGTCATGTGGCTGGATGGGCATGGCCAACTCGACGTCACTCAGGTCGAAGGGTGCTTCACCTCACCTGGCCTCTCATGACCGTGGGGATGCTGCAACAGTCGTAAGTGTGAAAAATGGTCATAAGTCACTTTTTTCAGTGCCTTTGTAACTTTGAATGGTCACTAAATGAACTGTTGTAAGTCAAGGATTACCTGTACAAAAATACAAAAAGTTATTTACTTGCAAAAAGCTGCCCTAAATACAAATCATTAGATTAGAAATGGGGGAATACACACTGAAGATCAATGACAGTCACAGCCATTGTGGAAACCTAAACCATTCTGTCTGAATATTTTCCTTTTCATCAGCAATACCTGCAACCCAGAGTTACAAATCAGGCAGAGTGCCAGAGCATCTTGAGGATTTAAAATAGTTAAAATGCAACGATAACTATCAGCAGCCAACTCTTGCTCATAAAGTGAAACCTTTTAGCAGAGAGTTCACTTAAGCTCTCTAGAAAGTGGGTGGGCACACTTGGGCTACAAAATGCTGAGCCAAAGAGACAAATTAATGAAGTATATTGCCTCTTGAAAAAAGCACCTTTGGGACAACCATGATCTGGATGACTGAAGAATTCCGATAGACAAGAGACTCCTGTGCTCTGTGAACTGACAAAGCACCCTTTCCCACCCAGGAGAAGCAATCCTTAGATCCATTTGCACTACTTAAAGATACCGGCTGGTCTCACTCACCTCACAAGATATCCTAAGGAAATCAGCCAGATTTAAGAAAAGATCACATGCCCCTAGAAAGGCAGTAAAAAAATCAGTGCCAAACTTGCATCCTGCCTCTTGGAAGTACACCCCAAAAGGACAGTGCCAGGGACCACTAAAGCAGTATAAAAAACTTAAAACAACCCTTTCCCTTTAAGAAAGTCAAGCCCCTAATAAAAGTACCAGCAAAGAAAAAAAAATGCAGAAAAGCAGCTCAGGCTACATTAAGTCTACTGCCAAAAACCATTACCTGTTATAATGTAACAGGGCTTAATGGCAGAGGCAGTTTGTGAAAACACTTAAGCAGGACAATAAAGATAAGGATTAGGTTAGAAACAACACACACAGGCACACCAGAATGTCGCCTTCCTGACAGGATTAACTCTGTAAAATGGGAAAAACAAAAGGCTGTTTCTTCCAACAGCCAGTTTGTGACTCTATGTCACTGTAGAGTTTGCTGATCTCTTATTATCTGAGTCTGGAGGTTTGGCATTTTCCAGGAATTCAGTCTCATACTTCTTTCAGCTGAGCTTAATAGGTGAATGTTGGAGAACTAAAAATAAGCTATTTTGTAAAAATCACTTAAAATTCAAATGAAACTGATTCCAGAATCCAAATCTCAGCTGAGTACACTTGGCCCTCTGCAGGCTTATTTCATTATTGATGTAATTCAGTAACAGAAGATTATTTATTTACCTATGCATGTTATTCACAAAACAGCACAAATTAATGAATTCCACAGGCTTTCTGAAAGTGTCAAATTAGAAATGATTGGCTGATGGTATATTTATGCACTTCATTAAAAATAAGGAAAGAAGACTTCCTTGTTCAAAAAGGAGGACCCACCGTGAGTTGATTCATCTCATTAAAAAATGAGACACTCTGAATAACTTTAATATATTCATAGCCACATATTGAAGTGCTGCAGATTTTTCATAATTATGTTCATTCATAACTACATTTGTGTGAATTTTCTGGAAGAAAACTGAATTAATTAACCACCTGGTTTTACTTAACTGTATGCAAAGAAACAATTTAAGATTTTGTTCACCATTGTTGGCAAATATATGAACTCTTAAATAACATTAAAGATTTGCTCTGTTTCCTCTGCTTTTAAAGAGGCAGATTTATTGTTCTGTTGAAAGGATCTCAAGTCTCATATATTTTGGAGATCATTCGGGAACTCTGTGAACCTCTGCAGTCTTTTTGGGGATTCATCTTTGAGTGAAGTCAATAATTAAAAATACCTATGAACATGCAACTTTTGTGCACTACTTTATTAATGTGAAAGTTGTAGGTACAGGGCATTTCAGGTGTCCTATTTTTCTAGTTGTTTTGAAATTGAATCCATTTTTTCCCCAAGGAATGCAATATAGATTAACCTAAACTTTTATAGTTATTAAATATGAGAGCCAATGTAAAACACAGAATCGTTTTGTTTAGTAGTCATTTTTGATGAAGCATATATTATGATTTAGTGACAGAGCAAGCATGAAGGCACAGAGTTCAATAATATGATTAAGCTTCTGGACCATTTGGATGTTCCTTGCTTTTATTCTGAACGCCTGTGAGGAAAAGGGCCCACTAATTTTTGAGTATTTCTACCTTTGAAATACTGTACAGATGATAAATTCCATATGCTGATGAAATTCTTTACATGCTATTTACATGCTATTCTTGTTTCATATAAAAATATGCGTGCATGCTTTTATGACAAAAGGGAAATTTTATATCCCAGTGATTGAAAAATGAAAAAAACCATACAAGTTTTGGCCAATATGTTCTTGTGGTCACACTGACGCATAATAACTATTTTTCAGAATCAGGAGTATCACTTTGAAGTGATATGAAAGACTTTGAGTGTGGTAGAAGATCATGAGCAGGAAGAAATAAAGATTATTTTATTTGTCTTACAAATTTGATTTGAAAAACTTCCTAATATTTCATGATAAGTCTTTCAGTAACTATTAAAAATAGTTTTAGCTTTCTCTGAGACTTATCACATCATGGTTCTTTAATATGTCTGCGAATAGGATCCCTTGCCAGTTTTTTTTTATTGACTTGTAGAAAATATATTTAAAATTATTCCAAACTTTTTTGAGGCATAATTGGTTAATGTTTTTGTTGCCTCAGTTTCAGATATGGAGTACATGTACTCCTTCATTAGGAAATATTTTCTCCAGATAGTCTGATCTGTCAGCATAGCTAATTTGCTGGCTAAAAAAAAAAGGAAGAATGGATCAAGAGAGAGATTAAGTTATTTAAACCGTGTCCACACCAGAAACATTATTCCAATGCAAGCGCAGAATTAGATCTGCTTAATATTTTATTAATTACTAAAACATTGAATTCATTTCCTAGTTTACCCTCTTGAATGTGTTTTCTAAAATTATTGACTTAAATATTTTAGTTATTTTAGCCAACTTAGTTTTAACTCAGCTTGTACTGACTAGTTTGTCTTTTCAAATTACTTTTATTTTGGTAGTTCTATTTGAAATAAGACTAAATAACTTCAAATAAAATCCAATGTGATATTTCCAATTGAAAATGTTTCTACAAACGTATTTAGAAAGTTTGTCATGAACCCAGAATACTTGATCAGTGACAATGATAAAATATGTGTAGTCATTAGAAGACTTGATAAAGTCAACAATGGGCTGCTTAAATATGTCACCTAATCAGATTAAATGTTAAGAAAGAGAAATAGAAGGAAATAGATAGAAAGCTAATGATAATAAAGAGAATTTTCATTCAACATGACTATTTTTCACATATCTTGCTTTTTTTACATAGTGTCACTACTCAGTGAAGAAGGCAGCTTCCTTTTTGGGAATTGGCACACAAAATGTTTACTTTGTCAAAAGTGATGACAGGTAAGGACTCTCTACACATTGAATTGATCCAATCCATTTGACAATGCAGTATTGCTGTAAACAATTAATCTGTTGAACATAACTGAAAAGTTTTACATCTGTGTCCCATAGAGGTAAGATGATTCCTGAGGAACTGGAGAAACAAGTCCAGCAGGCAAGGAATGAGGTGAGAAGGAGAGAGTGTGTAAGAGTCTATATGTGAATTTTGAGAATGGTAATCTTTTGGGCACTTTGCTTGGAAGTGGGCAGAAACACGTGGGACAATGTTTTCAGTCTACAGATGGTCAGTGGGGCTGCCCATATCATCTAGGGCTTTGGTTTGCTTTGAAGTATGCCTTCAAAATTGCTCTACTACATAATGTAACCTCCTTCCCCCTTTTACATAGTGAAATGCTTTACATTGTATCACTCAACACTTTTAATAGCTGAAACGGTTGAAGAAGGAGGCTGCCTCAGATGCATATAATGCTTTAGCAATACAACTTGGATTGTTGCTATGGTAGGCCTTGTCAAGGTGAAGTATCTCTACCCTACACAGATCTGTTTCAGTAAGTCACATTTTCAAAGGCTTTGATTTGCAGAGGATCAAAATGCTGGGTACGTTTACAATATGGCAGAGGCTTCAGAACATCAAAGATCCTTATGTTCTATCCCTACGACTACTGTCCATCCTGGTTCATTTTTTGAGGTCTTTCGATGTTAGGAAAACTATAGGAAGAAAGCATAGATTCTTGCTTTAGCTTTTTATTTTATTGTAATCTATAATTATAAGGGGTGGTGTTGACCCTGAACTTTTCTCATTGTTTATTTCACTGCCAGTGTCAAAGATAAGGAATATCTCGCTTATTTTGTGCTTTAAGATTGTTGAGAATGCCTGCGTTAATGGTGTTCATTATTGGATCAGAAATTTCATCCAATTTGAACAGATCAATTAAAACTAAGAAAAAAAGTACAACCTACCTATTTTTGAAAAGCAAGCCAGTCTTGTATTAAATAACTATTCTATTCATTGTCTAAAGAAAATATCAATGAAACTTTTATTACTTTAAATGAAAATATTTGCAGGGGTGTTCTGTATTTTTTTAAAAATAATAATCATCCATAGTGAAAATTAACTTGAAATGGAAACTATAAGAAGTTGAAATAGTATTTTATCTCACCGTTGTACATCTAGCACTGGGGCAAGTAATATTTATTGTGTTGCTTAATGGATTATAGGAAAGTCTGTATTTCTATAATTTTCACAAGGTAACCAAATGAAGGTGTCACAATAGAAACATCTGGAAGTCCCAAGTTACTCTAAAAATGACATAATGTCTATACCAATAGCCAAATAGAAATATAAACATAAAAAATATATTGTCTTTAAACATTTCATAATTTTGTGGTCTGGAGAACTGAATACAATTACAGATCAGTTTCAAACTGCTTTAGGAAGCAGTTTTTTTTTAAATTCATAAGAGATTAGTTTGACATAACATGAAGTGTGGAGACAAGAAAGGGAATGGAATTTTCTAATACCCAGGATGTTTTTTCCCCCACTGACATTATGTCTGTACCATTGAAGCATTTAAAAATATTCACCAATGAAAAAGCATCTGACATTATTTTCAGCTAGCTTCAGGATTACAAGGCACAGGGAAAAGACAATTTTTACAATACAAGCTTACTGCTCTCCCTAACTACTACTAAAGTTAAGCTTAAAAACCTACTGGTTATATCAGAGCTGGAAGAATTCTGTTTAGTGGGATTTATGAAGCTGTTCTGCTGGTTTCAGAAGATATTATTTTGCATCTATGTTCAGTATTTAAGTTTGTAAGTAAAAAGTTATTCTAATCAATAGTTCAGTGCAATGAAAACTAACAGATATGGTCTTGGGAAGATAATTTTCATTGATTTGATGTTTTTGCTTTAGGCTTTTGGAATGAGAACATTTTGTTATTTTATACGTACCTGAGTACAAGTCCTGAGTATCGCAGATGGCTATGTCAAAAACAAACTAGATACTAAAAAATGTAATGATAACATATGAATGAGGAAAACATTGAAGTTAGTTGAATAATACAACTTTAGAGTAATGTGGTAACAAACTCTAGAACATCAATAATAGGTATTCCTATCCTGAATTTGATATCTGGAAGGATTAGAAGTTTGCTTATGGCTTTATCCATTTTGGGTCAGGTTTCCCGATCACGTTGATTTCATAAACCACTGTTTCTTCCCCTAACTTTCTTTTCCAAGACAACTTATTATGCCAGTGGCTGTTAATGAGTTCCTTCTGAATATGGATATGGCACCCAAAACCTCAGAGTCAACAGGTTCTTTAGGTTCCATATATACTTCAAACATATATAGTGATTTGTAATGTGGGATTAAATAGCCAATTACCTCTAATTCCTCTTATGGATCAATCTCTTCCTTAAGAAATTCCCATGGTATTATTTCAGGGTTCATCCAGGGTTGCATCCAGGGTTAAATGTGAAGTTTGTGTATTTGCAATAATAACATTCACGCATTGCTCATTCTACGGTCATTCTTCATCCACTCTTGCCCTTCCATATTGATAGGGATATGTATAGATAAATACTTAATACAGCAGGTACTTGATTTATTTATTTGTAAATAACAAATTTTTATTCCTTTTAACAGTTGCAAAGCTGTGTGCAGTTCAATCAAACTAAAAATAAATCACTTGGTTTTAAAAATTTTATAATTAAAATTGGATAAGTCTACCAACTTCTCATACAAATAGAATCATATAATTGGAAAGGACTCTTTAGGACATCAAATCCAACTCCATAGTCAGCACAGGAATTCAAATTAAAGTGTTCTCTAGCCATCCCTTGAACCTCACTAGGCGTTTCTTTCTCTCCTAATGTTTAGTCAGAATTTGCTTTCCTGTAACTTAAACCTGTAATCCCATGTCATGCATTCTGGAATAATGGAAGGATATATGTATACATACATGTCAATCTGTGTATCAAAAAAGCATCATGGTCTTGTCTGTTTTAAGTTTTCCCTTCAATGAATTCTGCTGTTGACTGTCTTCTGTGGTAGAAAAGATATGAAAGTATTCCTCAGCCTCATCAAGGCTAAATATTTCCAATGCCTTTAATCTTCTTCTGGGGACTTAATTTCTTAGCCCTGATCATTCTCATTTCATTTCTCTGAACATGTTCCCATTTTTCTAAATCCTTTTTAATGTGGGACTCCCAGAACTAGGCACAATATTCAGAGTGTGCTTTGACCAATACAGAATAAAAAGAAACTATACTTTCTTACTATCATTTACATTCCTAATTATATTTCTATAATTACATATCAACCTATTGTTTATGCAGCCTAAAATTATATTGCTGTTTTAAAAGTAATTTCCCCCGGCAGACTCATATTCAATTTGTAATAAACTACTGTTTCAAGATCTTTTTCAAGTTTTATTACCAAGCTAATTTGACTCATTCTGTACCCGTGTATTTGATTTTTATTTCCTAAAGCCACGTCTTTTTTCTATGTACATTAATTTGAATTTAATTTCTGTCCAGCCAATTTTAGTGGTGTATTATTATTAGGGTTTGTTGTACTATCAACCAGATATTTAGATTGGATTTGGCATTTTTGTCCACCTATCGAGTCCTTCTCAAGGACCTGAAATGTTATTTAATAATATTAAAAATATTATCAGAAGGTGTAAACTGTTCCAAGTAAAGGTGTCTTTTGCAGTTGACTGACAGTGATTTTTCAGTGCTGACAGTGTTCAAATGATGCTCAGGATGTTTGGATTGCACTCAAGGCAATTGGTACTATCTTTGCTTTCTTTTGTCCCAGTTCTACTTCTACTTCTATTGTATTCTTTCTGAGTACCATCCAAGATTCTTTCTGTATGGCACCTAATGTACTGATAGCCTATGGGAACATTGTGGGCAGTTTATGCCATTATCTTTCAACTTTAATTTTCAGATTGTGATACATTGTGATATTTTCCAAATCTATGTCTTCTATTCAATTATCTCCTGGTATTGCCATATCAATTATTCACAGTTTCTTGATTTTCAAACACAGTCAAAACTGATGTGTTATCAACCAAGATTTTATCAGTTTATATTTGGAAATCCCATAATACTTTAGCTTGCCGTAGATTGTATTGGTTACAGTCTATTTAAATCCCATTTATTAACAATGCAGGAACCTAAAAAGTCAGTTATTTAATGTAGTTTAGCATTTGTCTTTTACAAGTAAATAATATATCAATCTGTAAAACATAATTCTATTTTCATGTGGTTATGTCTTCTCTTTGAAAGGGCATGGTGTGTTCATGCTGCAATTTGATTTTTGTTTTGTTTTGTTTTGTTTTAAGAAAGATGGTGATTTGATCATGGCATAGTGGAATTTTAACAAAGTGTGGGTTTCCTTGGCATCTGTGTGGAAACAAATGCAAATTGCTTTTCCATGCACCATTCTCACAGATTCTTTAGCAAGATTCATTAAAAAAAGGACGGAATTACAAGAATTCCGCCAACTAAATGATTTTCCTTCTACAACCAATATATCCCAAAGTACATGAAAGCAACCTTTGTCATTTAAAAAAAGCACAACTCCTTTTCTCTGGGTAGGTAAACCAAAAAAAATCTTTATGGACTACAAAGGAGCTTGCAGATTGATTAGGAGTAAGAAAATAATGTGTGTATTATTTTATAATGTGTGTATCAATCTTGGATTAACCTCCAATTAAAGAAAGAAGTGGCTTGCTTTGGATTTAAGGACCAAGACAGTATAGGTCTGTGAAAGAGCACTGATAACTGGCAGTAGATCTTTGGCATTCTAGTATTTTAGTAATCCAGGCTTCAGATATGTAATTTTAAGGATCATCTCTTTGGAGAGAAACTGGCTGTTAATATTATTTTTGTGAAAAATGTAAAATATAAGGAATATTAATTTTGTATAGATTTCTAAATCTTACTATATTCTATGTAATATACTTTCTAGAGAATTATAAATAATCTTTATCTCTCTAGGGTTCCACACCATTTTTTGTCAGTGCTACAGCTGGTACCACCGTTTTGGGAGCATTTGATCCTTTGAATGATATAGCTGACATATGTGAAAAACACAATCTTTGGCTGCATGTTGATGTAAGTTAATTTTAATAGCAGTGGACTTTTTTTCATTTATTCTCATACTTCTTTTTCTCGCAGAAGTATTTTCACAAATTAGGATGCTGAAAGAGTTGGGGCAATATTTTCTGATAAAATTAATGGAGTTCTGAAAACAGAATTTTTATTTGTCTGTCTTCTCCCCAAGAATGGAGAGCACTGTTTTGGTGGAAAGATAATGTCTTTAGGCAAAGCTGCCCAATGTGTAAAATTTTCCATCCCAAGACTAAGAATATAGCTACTATACAGTATGCTTTGGTTTATCAATTTTATCAGCTTCCTTACTTTAATTAGTTATAAATATTTCATATTTTGTGAAAGATTATGTTGGCTTTACCATTTTTCTAATACAGCCTTTCTAAAACAGACAGCTATCAACTATGCTTGAAGACAAAATTCCTTTTGATAAGAAATTCTGGAGATGCAGTGCTAACTGGAAGATGCCAGTTTACATCCAACTACCTTTATTGCTTTATTTACTCTATTAAAATATTCATTCATTCATTGTTAAGCAATGGACTTCTTAGATCCCCTACAGACGCTTTTCCTAATTTGGGGGATCCCTTTTCCTCCCCTTCTTTCCATCTTTCTCCTTCCTTTCCAAAAGAAAACCATTCCAGGATTTTAACAACCCCACGTTTTCCCCAAGAGCCATAATCAAGGTTGCAGTTGTTATGGTGATTGAAGTTGGTCATTTCTTTATTTGTTACTTACATTTATAAAAACAACTTGTTTTTATACTGCTCCAATCAATCAACCAGCTCTGGTAACGATACAAGGTAAAATAAACTATCTATAATACAATTAATGTTATTCTGTATTTTAAACAATGCTTATTTACAGGTACTAGGAAGGTATTATCCAAGGT
>JANHFL010004095.1:74129-92432 GCA_032468155.1 Oxyrhabdium leporinum | reverse complement strand
ATGAAAAATTTACCAGATGAAAATAAAATTTAGATGTAAATCCGAAAAACTACTTTATTATGACATCACATTTTATGAGATTAGGTAGTCATTCTGGTACCTACTTTCTTTGGTCTGTTTCAACAAGATGTATGTCTAGAATAAAAGGTACTTTGTTGTGCACATTTCATATTTTAGCACGTTATCATTCATCTTTCAGCTCCATCTTTCATTTTGTCATGTGCTGTCTACAGCATAAGAATGCATCTTCCTGTGTTGCTTTGCTTTGTTTTTTCTCATTCTACTTTGTCACTGAAGAAATTATTAATTTATCTGACAGGAGTCAGACAGAATATCTTTGGGTTACACATAAGTTTTCCCTGTTTGTCAGACAATACACTTGTTACTATTATGGAGTTCTATGTAAAATGGATAATAAAGTGCTAGTACATTTAAGTAGAGTAATGCATTACCTTCGGGATGCTTGCTGAGTAAGCACTTACTTCATGAAGTCAAGTCTAAACTTGTGTGTTTCAGACTGCTTGATATTCATTCCAGGAAAGCAAATTGGTATGTTTTCAGTCTTGGAGGTGTGAATGATATGCCTGCTGACTTCAGCAGTGGACAGTTGCCCTTTAAATAGGATGTTGAATTAACAAATCTTGGTCATTTCAATCAATATAAATTTATGGGGAGGATGGAAGATATATATTTTATATGTGTGTGTTGGGGAGGGTGTTTGTATAAATAAAATATATATCATTCTCTCCATAAATTTACATTGATTGAAATGCTTAATGCATAATATATGCATAATATACATTACATACATGCACACATATCTACAGTTTCTATGCTTGGGCACTTTTAGAAAATGTTATGACTGCACATTTCTTGTAAGTTTATATAAAGTCTACTGTAAAGCTATATTTCGGAAACATATTTAAACGTAAATTGTTTTGGTTTGGATTCATTTTAAGCAACCTTCTTTAATCTGCTGGCCTTCTTTAATCTGCTGGCCTTCAGATACATTCAAGTTTAACTTCTCAGCCATGAAATTTGAAATCCAACATTTCTAGTGGTTGTTAGTTCAGAAAGGTGTCCTTAGGACTGAGTTGTATGCTGGAATGACTCCTTAGAATAGGCATGAACAATTGCTCCCCATGTCATTTCATTTCATTTTGAAACTTTCAGAAGCTCCAGCAAGCTTGACCATTTGTTAGACATTTTGGTAATTTTAGTTCAAAAACATCCTTATTTTGGTTCTCACAACTGCCAAGTGGAAACCAAAATACTAGAAATTTAGAGTTCTGAAACTTGAGTGATTTTGGTTCCACTTGATAGTTGTAATATAGGATGTTTGTTGATCATGGGATTCATGCAGCCTTGCACTGCAATATTGGCCACAGACATGATAATGTTTTATATATTTGGTGCAATTTGGTGTTGTATGTTCTTGTTACATTCTAGCAATGTTCAAGCAATAGGTTTTATATTAAAATGGAAAATTAAAGATTAATCCATGACTTAAAAGAACATCATTATGAGTTTAATGTTTTAGGGACGTGTGTGTGTGTAATATATATTACACACTATGATTGCAATTACAATTATTTGAAAGTTTCCTAAATGAATGATTTTATTTATTTATTTAAAATATTTATATAACTTCCCATCTTATAAGTAACTGGGTGGCACTCAGTCAAAAATTAAAATAACATAAAAACTATATGCAAAGTATTAAAATCAAATTCATAAAAACAAAACAAAAAAACCTGGTGCTAAGTCAAGCTTCCAATGTGTTGTTGCCTCATTTTATCCTACTGTTTGGGGGAAAAACCAGATCTTTAAAGCTTTATAGAAGGCTAAGAAAGTAGAGATGTGTTGAACTTCAGGACGATGGGTATTTCATAGGGTAGGGGCTAGTTGAAATAAGATGGAAGTGTTTAAAGGAAAGCACTTGGAGCGTGCCCACCCTATCTAACTTGGTAAGACATCCTTAGGGAGATGTCCTTGGATAAAAGCAGTCCTGCAGATAACTGGTCCTGTGACTTACAGAGTGTTTTAAGTTGATGACTAGCACCTTGAATTGCACACAGAAAGAAAATGGAAGCCGGTAGAGCTTGCACAATAGAGCTGTTATGTAGGCAAATTAGAGGTGCCCATCACAGTGCATGATATTGTGTTCTAAACCAGTTCAAGTTTCCAGTGAGATAATAATTTTAGCTGTTTCAGAAGTGTTAATTGCCAAAGTTTTTTGCTCAATATCAGATAGAGATATGCCAACTTAAGGAAAGTATGCTTGACTTTACTCCTCTACTGTAACAGTAGGCAGTATTAGTACCCTGGGAATGGTACTAATCTCTACGATTATATTGTTTTATTTAGTTTCCTAATACAATTTTGATTGCTTAGTTAGTATCCTGTGACTATCACTAAGTGTTGTATCTTATAATTCTTGATTGAATGTATTTTTTATGTACACTGAGAGCTTATGCACCAAAGACAAATTCCTTGTGTGTCCAATCACACTTGGCCAGTAAAGAATCTATTTCATTTGCCAGTTTTCTGGTTGGAAAGCTAGCAAATGCAATATTTCAGAAGGTTGAAAGTCTAGCGAAGAGAGGAAAGGTCAACTGTTGTGTTGAGTTTTTCTGGCCCAGCACAGTGGTTCCCTTTTGCACACGGGAGAGGCATCAGCATGCTGGATCAGAGAAAGGAAGCTCGGATCTCCATTTCCCTTGTCCAGTACAGGAATTCCCTTCTGCACATGGAGGGGAGCTGCCTTTGGCAGGGAATTCAGTCCCATCTGCTTGACCCATCCTCTTGCTTAGCAACCGCAACAGCGAGGGCCAGGATTGTAGTTGTTGAGTGAGGTACTTTCCCAAAGCAGTTTGGACAGCCAATATTAAAAAAATCCATATAAGTTGAGACTGTCCTGTGGATATAGGCCTATTGAAACTACAGCTCATGTTCTACTGTACTGAACCTTCTGTAATGAGGTACGGACCCACTTCATAATACCTCACCTGATAAAACACCCAGGAAACACCGATCTTTTTTATGTACAATTGCTGTTATCAGATCAGTACAATATTGTTTCTTTGAGTGTAGCTAAATTTTGTTATATTATCTGCAAAATTAGGCAAACTATGACTGCCCATTGACAATCCACTACTAATTGTAATATATTATCTTTTTTTTATTATTATTTTAATGCTTCTTATTTGCATTAAAAGTGCATTGCATCATGCTAAAGTTAGTGCCTTTCGGAGCTGGGGATAGTAAGATGATGGTATCTGCTCAAAAAATGTTCTTAGGAGGAGTAGGCTGATCTGGTTGGGCTTCCAAGTCTTTGATACATTGTTTATATGCGCTAAATGCATACGCTTACTCCATCATTAGGAGCATTTCCCGGGAGAAGCCAAGAGACTAAAGTTTTTGTGAGATGGTCTTGAACCATACTGATTCAAAATTTTCCTCTAGAAGAAAAGAACTCAAACCTTTGGGGGGGAAAGTAATTTTAACCAATGTGCTATAATGTAAGTCCATGTACCTGTATCAACGTTAGCTAAACCTGCCTCCCTTTTTAGTACTACATTTGGGACACAGTGAGCTACCTGAAAAGTAATTCTTAGGAATTTGGATTGCATCCTTTCCAGAGGAATAAAAGTCCCAGCTGAGCACCCAAAAATAGTTGGCTTGAGCCTTGGCTATTGAGTGCTGATGGAATATGCTGTGCTGCTCTGGAGAGGTCACTTTAACAATTGCAACATTTTAGGATCAAAATTCCAAGCATAATTATCATTAGTTGAGGGCTATCTATAAATACTTGGCTTCATGATAATATTTTGTCCCTAAATTCTAAACATTTTTCTACTTTTCTATTGATATATTCATTTGTAAAATCTATTATCAAATAACCAATATTGCTAAACTGAAATCAAGAGCGCTTACTTAGTGATGACCTATGCTTAATCTTCATTTTCACTCTAATTACTTCCTCTAGTTAGTAATCTTTTCATTGCTTTTTTTCTCTAGTTATCATGGGCAGCCAAACATCCTAGTCACTAGTTCTTGTTAAATGTCTAACGATAATTGGCTCAAAATGACTAATTTCCCTTTTTATTTTGCATTGTCTCATTTCTTGTGTGATCCCAAATCTGCTCTCATTTATTCCTTTCCCTTTCTTTTTATTTGGACAATAAAATTTTATTTGGCTGGTGGAAGAAAAAGAGGGAACTTTTTTTTTTTGCTAGATATTGAAAATTAGATATAAGGATAGTGCAAATAAGGATATTTGCATGGACATAGTTTTTTCATTGACAACTAGGACTAACTTTCTTCTTTCATTATGCGCCAGAGAAGGTGATTGTTTTATTGATATATATGAAAAAAGTGAATAGTCCAATGCTTTGTTCCATTCTTTTAATTTACAACATCAATAGTAATGAATGATGGATGAGATATCGAAACATTAATAAATAATCTTAAAAGGTGTACTAAATCAAAGAAGAATAGACCAAGGAATGATTTTATATAATGCTTCAAGGAGAATAAGCTAACTTGAGTATCATTAATTCTGCTATATACAACAAATAAGCAAAATCCCATTTAAAATAGATGTACTGCCAACTAGGTAAGAATATTTGTGGCGACCATGCAATGTCCATCCATTGACTAAGTTCTTGCTTAGTTTTTAGTTCCCCTTTTTCATTCAGAATATCTTTATATCTTACAATTTTTTCCATATTAATAACATTAGGATGTATCAGTGCTTTCATTGTGGAAAGCCAGACTGGTATTTTCAAATAATGTTGTTCTTTAATTTTAATCCATACTGATAATAATGCATTTCTAATATAATGTCTTTGAAAATAGCTATGTATCTTATTCTTCCCATACCATAAAAAAGCATGCCAACCTAATTGAAGGTCGTGTCCTTCTAAGGTTAATAGTCTTTTGTGCCTCAAGTTAATCCATTCTTTCATTCATGTAAATACCGAGGTGTGATAATACAATTCCCAATCTGGCAACCCAAAGCCCCCTCTTTTTTGGGAGTCTTGCAACATTTTCAAACCTATTCTTGCTTTTTTCCCTAACCAAATATATCTTAATATTATTTTATTTAGTTCTTCAAAATATTCTTCCCCAATTTTATTGGAATTGTTTGGAATAAATATAATAGTCTTGGTAAAATATTCATTTTTATAGTAGCTATTCTTCCTGTTAATGACAATTGCAAATCTTTCCATTTCTCCAAATCTAGTTTAATTTGTTGCATCAGTTTCATATCATTATCCTCTTTAATCATTGCACATTTTGCTGTTAGTTGTATCCCTAGATATTTCACTTTTTTGATGACCTGTATATCAATTCTTTCCATAAACACTCTTTTTTGTGTATCTGTGAGGTTTTTAACTAAAATTTTTGTCTTCTCTTTGCAATTTCCCCATTTTCTTCCATCTTTCTAAATAACTTCGGTCCAGTTACTAATGGGTCTTCTAGTATAAAAACCAAATCATCTGCAAACGCCTGTAGCTTGTATTTCTATTTCCATTCCTTTTATTACTTTTATTTATTTCTTTATCTTGTCCAATATTTTTGGCTAACACTTCCAAAGTCAGTATAAATAGCAAAGGGGAGAGTGGACATCTGAACTTATTCATGCTATGCCAGGTCTAGATTATAATTGAGAAACACACTTTTTAAATAATGAAAAAACCACTGGTGCCTGCAACTGTACATACTGAAATTTTCAGATCAGGAGACTTCTGCGAAGAATTTTTTAATGACTTTTTAAAAACTCCTAACCAATATCCCAAACTTTATAAAGGAAATGAATGAAGCAGTAACCCTGGCAGAAGGTATATTTTTGCTTTAACAATTATGAGTTGGTATAATTCACGAAATTTCTCTTGAAATTTGTAAGTTTGAACAATAGGATTCCTGACTTAAAACTGGTTGCATAGCAACTATTCAAAGTTACACCCTATCTATAAAAGAGGATTTATAATCTGGATCTGAAGATCCGACGGTTGCCCCCATGTGATCATATGATTGCATTTTGGGGGCTTGGCAACACAGACATTTGGAGTACCCCACAATTGTGTGAGCATGTTTTACAACAGTTTTGCTGAAAACTGGTAGTTACTTCCAGTTTTCTGCAAAACTATGCCTATAGTGAACCATTAGTTTGTTTAACAATCACAGTGTTTGCTTAGCAACCATGACATTCGCTTAAAAACTGCCACCCAAAAATGTCGTAAAATTGGAAGTACCTGTCATTTATGACAATCCCAACTTACGGCCATAATGGGACAGCTCCATTATAGTCATAATTTGAAGACTATCTTTTGTGCACATCTTATGAAGCAGAACAAGTTGGCAACTGGTGGCGCAGTGGTTAGAATGCAGTACTGCAGGCTACTTTTGCTGACTGCCAGCTGCTAGGAGTTCAATCCTAACCAGCTCAAGGTTGACTCAGCCTTCCACTCTTCCAAGATCGGTAAAGTGAGGACCCAGATTGTTGGGGGCAAGATGCTGACTCTGTAAACCACTTAGAAAGTGCTGTAAAGCACTGTGTAGTGGTATATAAATATTAACACTAATGCTATTGCTATTCTGTGTTTATCCTTACCAGTATCAGTTGGTTCCTCTACTTCTTCTTCTGAATTATTCAGCCCTGGCTTGTTTGGCGGGATGGAGTTTGAAGTTCTTCTTGTCACCCAGAATCCTGCAGGAGCAGGAACTATCGGAGCTGGATTACCCCGATTCTGAGAAACAAGTCAGATTATTTATTAACATAGCCTTCACTTTATTGCAAATATGCAGCAGAGTTTCAGCATTTCCTTCTAACCCTGACAGTATGGAATATGCATGCTGGATTTCAATAGACATTGGATGCTCTGAAATATACTGCATGATTCTAAAAAGAAGTTTACAAACAGCTTGCTAATATTTCCAAATTTGGATGAGAAAATGTTTATTAATAATTAGAGCTTTCAGAATTTATTTTTAAAAATCACTGTACAGAAAAGGGCAGAAAGGGCAAAAGCAAGCATTTAAAAAATATTCACATACAAAAACCTCATTTTCAGATTTCTGACATAAGCAGAAAATCTCATTTTGGCACTTTTGAAATCCCTAAATTCAATTTTATGGCAGCAGAAGTTGCCCTGAGGGTTTTATTATTATTATTTTCTCAGAATAAGATTTGCCAACACACATTTATACCTCTGAAAGATACTGTTAAGTTAGCAATTCTGTTCCCTTTTTATAATTAACCCTTTTAAACAATTTTGTTGTGCTCTATTAATAAATTTTAGTCCCATTGAAATTTTAGTCCCAAAATTGAGAGTCTGAGGCTTTACAATTATATTTAATCTGTGTAGATCGATCTTTTCCCATAATGAGGATTTAACCAAACTTGATTATTCTTCCTAACAGCCTGCTAGATTAATTCCAGGCCACTTAATCCAGCACTCTCTAATCCCAGGGGTCTCCAAACTTGGCAACTTTAAGACTTGTGAACTTTCCCCTTGCAGTCTTGTTCACCCTATCCTGCTGCCTACCTATAAAAGATTTACTTTGGCATTTTTCAAATTAATTCAGCTCAAGGACTTACAGGTAAAGCAGGAAAATTTGCATCATCCCCTTCTTCAATCTCATAGAAAGTCATGGTTTCTTCTACACCTCGAGGTTCCTCCCCATTCTCAGGTGAAAATCCATACTGGCACTCTTTATTTACACATTGCATCTGTCTGCGACTACGGCTGTATGAACTTCCAGAACAATCAATAAGTTAAAATGTCACCACCACCACCACCACCACCACCGCATATTCCAAGTCTAAAACATTTGGAAGAAAATGCCTACAGCTGCAACTACAGGACCAATGGACATTGGTGCCCAATTGTTACCAGATTGGCACTTTTGGCAGTTAAGATTCATGTATCGTGGCATTGGCCTGCTGTATCAACAAAACAATAGTTTGGAATCTGAAACAGCAGGGATCCTGGGCTTCTCTGAAAAATATCTTGGTTGGAAACGGTGTAATATTGCTTCAAGGATACAGAAAGTTGCATCCCTGGAACTGAAAAGCTTAGAGGAACTAGGACAACAGTAGAAAAGTATTTTACAGGTAGGAACTTCACAGGTCCCATCCCATGCATATAAAGGTTGTCATGAAACCTAGCTAGGAAATAATTTTGTTTCACAGCAATTGGAGAAAGTTAACGGATAATCCACCTCAGTACAGGTAGTCCTCGATTTACGACCACAATTGAGTCCCAGATTTACATTGTTAAGTGAGAAATTTGTTAAGTGAGTTTTGCCCCATTTTACAACTTTTCTGGCCACATTTGTTAAGTGAATCACTGCAGCTGTTAAATTAGTGACACGGTTGTTAAGTAGATCTGGTTTACCCATTGATTTTGCTTGTCAGAAGGTCCCAAAAGGGAATCACATAACCTCAGGACACTGCAACTGTCACAAATGTGAGTCAGTTGTGAAGCAACCAAATGTAAATCATATGACTACAGAAATGCAGCACAATGATCATAAGTGTAAAAAAAATGGTTGTAGGTCACTTTTTCCAGTGCTGTTATAACTTCGAACGGTCACTAAACGAACTGTTGCAAGTCCAGGACTATCTGTATAACAAAGGTTCAAAAATTTATCCCAGTGCTATCTTTTCACCAAGAGAAAATCTGAAGTCTGAAGACAGCTGACCCCAAACGATAGCTGAGGAATAACACTGACCGCCTAGTGTGTTGGTTTAAAACAAGAGGGTTTTAACACTGACTGCCTAGTGTATTGGATTAAAACAATAGGGTTACAGTTACTTACCGTGATCTATACGAGAAGTTATCATAGCTGTGATAACATCTCTTTCCTGGACTAGGATAAAATGCTATTTCTGGCCCAGTGATGTTGTTCTTGTTTATAAATCGGGCAGATCCCCTACATTTCAAAGGATAAAAAAGCAAAGTAACTACGAATTTAGAAGGCTCAAGGTGGACTCTTAACTAACCCCATTCAAATACCTCTGTAAACATGTCTGTGAATGAAGAAGCTGCAAAGCAGTTCTGGCTCAGCTATCGTTTGGCATTGTGCAAGTGTGTGCAAATTGTGCAGGGTCCTGCCTTTCTCTTCCACCCAGCATGTTACTTTTTAATTGCATGTCCCAAATGTGCTTTTTCACAAGGCAACTGGACTTTGTTTTTCTTTGAAGACATTTCGCTTCTCATCCAAGTAGCTTCTTCGGTTCTGGAGAAGTGAACTGAAGAACTGAAGAAACTTCTTGGATGAGAAACAAAATGTCTTCAAGGAAAAACAAAGTCCAGTTGCCTTTGATAAAGCACTTTTGGGACAACCAGGACCTGGATGACTGAGAATCTCCATAGACAATTTTTAATTGTATATCAAATACACTAAGTCTCACTTAAGTAAAAGTCAAGAACACCTTCAGGTCCACCTTGACTGCTGATGACTTGGTAAGACAACCATCCACAGACATGGGCAGTGTAGAAAGTTAATAAATAAATATGGCTTTCTTGGCAGAAATACAGAAAGTATTTGCTGGTGTTGCTGCCTTTGATATCTTTTCACCTCTCCAATTTGGTTTGTAGCTTTGGGTTTTCCTAGATGAACTCAGTTATGTAAGTCTCTGGGTTTAGGAGTCCATTAAAGAACATTGGGTACTACTCCTGTGTAGATCATATTAGTTGGGCAGGGGGAGAGAATGAGAGCATTTTATTGTCATTGTTACTTTAAATTAAAAGTTCTCCCAGTTTGGACATAGCATTAATTTGCAGAATGCAGGTTCGAAAGAATGGAGTGTATGAACCCAAATCACAAATGAATCAGGTGTTAAAATTATGATTTAGTGGGCTAGCAAATTTAATTCTCAAATTTAATCATCCTTCTGTTCACCACTACAGGTAGTTCTTGCTTAACGATAGTAATTGGGACCAGGATTGGTTGGAAATTGGGACATCACGTGACTATGGGGAGGCTATGGGGATAGAACTTCGAGGACAGGCCATAAGCCTTTTCATTCAGCGCCGTCATAACTTGTTTGATGAAATAACAGCCATTAACCAAATACAGGTAGTCCTCGGCTTACGACCACAATGGAGCCCCAAATTTCTGTTGTTAAATGAGACATTTGTTAAATGAGTTTTGCCCTGTTTTACTACTTTTCTTGACACAGTTGTTAAGTGAATCACTGCAGTTGTTAATATAGTAATCTGGTTGTTAAGTGAATCTGTTCCCCATTGACTTTGTTTGTCAGAAGGTCGCAAAAGGAGATCACATGACCTTGGGACAAAATGGTCATAAATATAAACCAGTTGCCAAGCATCTGAATTTTGATCACATGATCATGGGGAGGCTGCAAAGGTTGTAACAGTGAAAAACGGTCATTTTTTTCTGTGCCGTTGTAACTTTGAACCGTAACTTTGAACCATCACTAAATGAACTGTTGTAAGTTGAGGACTACCTGGACTACCTCTAGGTACACTTCTGTTAAAATATTCCTTTCTAACATGCAAATGAAGTGAGAATAAAGGCTGCAGAAACAGGGAACAGCGAACAGTAGCTCTGTGGATATGTTATGACACTATTATGCTCAAATCAGCGTGATTCTTATGGCCAAAATAAGCAGTGCAACCATCTCTGAACTGCCTATCAGTGAAATGGGTGGGAGAGATTACAAGTCTCTTTACCTCGACATTCCATATCCCCGGCCAGTTCTCTGTGAATTCTGAAAATGGTAATGATCATATGGATTTATATGTCCATTTGGGGAGCAGTGGACCAAAGACGAGCGATCTGATGTGATGCTGTGCTGCAGGCGAGGTGGCAGGATAGGGTGGCCCCTGCTGTAAGCTACAGTCATGTAGACTTCCTTTCCATGCACTTTCTTGAACAGTTTCTTGCGTGTTTTCATGTCCATGTCTAGAAGGGGAAATAAGAATAGGAAGACCAACTTGGAACTTTGGCTAGGATTAATCTACAACTGGGTCAGTTTTCTTATTTTTGCCACTGGGGACTCTTTTTTGTTTGCTTGTTTGTTTGGAATAAAACAATGTAGAGTAGCAGGGGAGAATTTAAGATTGTTCTAAATAGAACAATCTTAGGAAAAGTTGTCATGGAACAGTACAAATGCTCCATTTTATCTAAAACTAAATCTGGGGAACAGAAAAGAAAGGAAGTTGCAGCAGAAGGGGCCTCATGTAAGAATCCAGGCAAGGTCCAATTGTATAACAAAAAGTTTTAAAGGAAAGTTTAAGGACATTAAAAAAAAAACCCTCTTCTTTTGGAATCAAACAACAAAAAAGGATTATTTGTGTGTCATGTTCCAAAACTCAAACCCTCACCTCTTTTAGCCCTTTCAAGATAACTCTTCAGATAAAGAGTAATTTAATAGATCTGCACGATGGTAATTAGAGAGCAGGCTTCACATTTCTGGGGACTGAGACAGTGGGAATGCTCTTAGAAGATACAAAAAAAGCTGATATTTAAAGTGAAGTGTCTACTTATAGAAAATCAATTGTGGCCATTTCCTTCATTCTCTCTCCAGATATCTACTTTATGAGTACATTTAAAGTTATTAACAATGACAAATTTTTGAAGCAAGATTTGTTGCAGCAGGTCCTTAAAAGATTGTGAACTTTAAATTTATTTGCTTTTTGGGCAGAGAAAACTTTTCAATTATATACCAGTAAAATATTTTGATCTTGCCACAGGTTGTGCCAGGTCTAAAAACATACTCCTTAGTTTATTTACAGTTTAACACAGGAAAATGTCAGGGAATAAATGTGTGTTCACCTAATGAATGCTTATGGGAAGGTTGATTTTAATATTCTTTATTTTCTGAATGGTCACCTAGTTTTATGATTTTTGTGTCATTGTAACTTTACTGCAGTATCTATCCATGTTTAGATCAGTTTACCTGGTTAAATCTGCATTAAGCCTGAAAGATATTTCCAAATAGCTGAAAAAATATTCTTTAAAAATAACTTATTAAACATCTAACTAGAATTCACATACAGCTCCATAAGCAATAAAAATTCCTTTGAGATAAATAAAAAAGGTTTCAAAATTGATTCTCTTTAATTAATATGGAGGGGTTTTTAGCCAAACCAAGTGTTTTAAAACGATTACTCCAGAGATCAAGTTTGACTTCAGGAAGCATTTATCTTATAATTGCTTAAACATGGCAGTGAGAGTCCAGCAACTCAAAAAAAAACAAAAAAAGAACTACTAAGTTTGATCTACTGGATCTCACAAGTCAATTACTGATGGCATCAAAACTGAGGAATAAGGAGAGGCGGAGCTGACATAACGGCAATACGATGCACTTTCATGGAGCTCTGTGGAAGTTTACCAAATTCTACCTGCTAGAGGGTCTTCTGACCTAAGTCACCCTGGAGGGGTGATGAAGACAGAGAGGACTCACAAGGAGACTGCAAACTCTTTGTTTGATCTGGAGGAAGCTTTGAATCCGGCAGGAAGAAAAAGATGGCCATTGCGTGCCTGACTGAGGCTGTGACAGCCCAACTGGAGAAGAATAGAATAAAGACTGAAGAGCAGTGTGGCCAATCTAGGTGAGAATTTTCCAACTTCTGTTGAGGAATTTGCCCCCTTAATATTTGGCCTGGGTGAAGGCGGGACTAAAAAAGAAGGGGGTGGAATTGTTTATCTCCCATCCCCCAAGAATAGCAGTGAACAAGCATAAGAACTGAATACAGATACTGACAAGAAAAGTGAAGTATTTAAATGAAAATAAGTTTAAAATGAGGAAATTTGGACTCGTTATTTTAATGACATTATTAATTGGATATTACTGAATTGAAAACCTTTTTGGAATGTAAAATTTGGACCCCGGAACCCCCTCAAAAAATTAAGCTAAACTTAAGCTAAAAGGAGAGGAAAAGGAGAGAAATAGAGCAACAACGACATCTACAGGCTGGAAAAAACACCTAGAAGTGAAAGTAAAGGAAAGTTGAATTTACAGACCTGACCTTGAATGTGTATTGTTGACATTGACATTAAACATTGCTAGGCAAACTGTCTGCACCTGCAAATTGTTTACAGAGAACTGCAGAGAAAGAGAGTGGAAACATTGTGACTTTTTAAACATTGTAGCACACTGAATGTATATGGACTCTAAATAAACTGAGTAAATTGAAGCTGGAAAGCTGCAGGATTTGTTTTCAAATCAAGTGGAAGATTTTTTTAGCTCTCCTATTTGGTGACTTACAAATGCTTTTGGCACAATATTGGGTTTTGGCGGACCTTTGTGGATTACAAACGTATTAAGAATAGAACAACCTTTTTGAAGAAACCTTTGGACTATGGATATTAGGATGTGAATCCTAATAGTAAAGAGTGTGAAGTTGCCTGGGAACTGAAAATAAGAAAAGGGGAAAAGGGAATTTTGTGGTGGATTGTTTTGGGGTTTATTCTATAAATTGGATATTGTGGAAAACTATTTGATTATTGATTGTTTCAGCTAAATATCTTAAGATAATCAAAATAACAATACAAATTTAAGCAAAATAGGGAGAAAAAACACATCTATGCCATCAGCATCAGTGAATGCTTATTAGACAGTATGTTGCAACAGGAAAAAATGAATACTTTCCAGACAGAAATGAAATCAATGTTCCAATTATTACATGATGGAAAGAATGCAAAAGATGGAGGATAAAATGGATAACATCCAGCAAATGATAACTAAAAATGAACAACGGATCCACAAAGTAGAAGAGAAAACAGAACAAACAGATAAAAAATGGAAGAGATGGACCATAGGCAGATAAGGATCTTGAGTGAACTATAATTATGCTGGAGATGGATAGAACAGAATATTTTTTGAGATTCCAGAATATTGAGGAGGAAAAAGGGGAAGATCTCGCTGGAAAGATGGCTGAGTTGTTGGCGGATGCGTTGGAGGTGAGCAAACAGGAAATGTTTGCTGGGATGGACGAGATAGTTAGAATACACACAAACTACACGAGAAGGAATAAACTCCCTGGAGAGGTACATGTGAGATTCTCAAAGAAGGCAATAAGAGTGGAAATACTTCAAAGAGCAAGAGATGAACCATTGAAATATAAAGGGAGAGAAATAGTAGTCCTGAAACAGGTATCCAGAAGAGTAATGTCAGCCTTGGAAGCCATGAAACCAAGGCCTCTGCAGGCTGCCACATAATTACACATGGGAAATAGGGAGGGGGTACTTTCTCATACAGTTTGAGGGCTTGTAGTCAAAACAAAATTCTTTCTAGGAATGTCAAAGCCGTGCTGTGCAGCACCGGGAAGAGGAGTGCCAAGATGGAAGAAGGAATGCTGGATATAGCCAGGATTGGGGAATGTGATTGATGATGGTCAAAAGAAGGTGGATCTATAATTCTCTTTTGGGTGTGGAAAAACCTGGGCCTTCAGATTCAGGTTTTTCCCAATGTGCCAACATTTTTTTTTTAATAAACTCTTACTTAGATAAACTCCTATCTGAGTGCTGAGTGATTTATTGGAACTTAGATGGAACACTGACAGGTAGATTTGCCAGGCAAGCCATAGAAGTTCCCCTCCCCAAATTGGAGGGTGATGAATCTCCGGCTGGAGAGGACTCTCCCGAGAGGGGTGATGGTGACAATGACCCGATGGTAAGTGGCATCATCCACCCTTTTTCAGTAAGGGTCAAATTAATAGTCCTGGAGACAGGGGAGCAGGGAGAGAAAGAGGCAATAATAGACTCTGGTTGCACAAGGTGTCTAATTGGGCTTCCCCTAGTTGAACAACTGGGGATAAAAACTGAAGCTTTAGCACATCCCATTAAGTTTGAGCAAGTCGATGGGACTTTGATTGGAGGAGTCCCTACCATGTGAGTAACAGAACTTGTCAGGCTTGAAATGGAAAGGCACAGAGAACTTTTGCACTTCATTGTAGCCCCCAGAATGACTGAGTCTGTCATATTGGGATTAGTGTGGTTGGATAAATGGGGCCCCTGCATCAAATGGGAGGATGGATATAGGAAGATTATCATAGGGGTTGGCCCTTTACCTCCGATCCCTCCAATGGGGGGGTTACTTCCAAAGAAAGCCCCTATGGGTGATGCAGCAGCAGCAGCAGCGGTGGGAGGGCTATCGGGGAAGCCCCATATCCCTAAAGAATACAAAGATTTGGAAGCGGTCTTTAGTGAGGAGGACTGTAATCTCCTCCAGCCCCACCAGACAACAGGCTGTGCTATTGAGATAGAGCCAGGGGCTAAGTTGCCAAAGCCCAAGATGTATTCTATGATGCCTGCGGAAATGACTGAATTGAGGAAGTACATTGACGCCAATTTAGCCTGTGATTTCATCGAGCCTGCGAAATTGAAAGTGGCTGCTCCTGTGCTGTTTAAGGAGAAAAAAAGATGGGTTGATGAGATTATGCGTAGATTTTAGAGGTATCAATTGCATGTGTATTCAGAACACCTACCCCCTCCCACTGATGAAAGATTTGTTGAATCACCTATCAAAAGGAAAATTCTTCACTAAGCTAGATTTGAGAGAAGCTTATTACCGAGTGTGTATCCGAGAAGGGGAAGAGTGGGAAACTGCTTTTAATTGCCCGGTGGGAAGTTTCCAGTTCCGAATTATGCCTTTCGGACTTCAAGGGGCCCCTGCAGTCTTCATGCAATTAATAAATGAAGTACTCAAATGAGCATTTTTATAAGGGAGTTTATCGTGATGACATTCTTATATTTATTGAAACACTAGAAGAGCATATAAAGTTGGTGCAGTAAGTGCTGAAGAAACTTTTAGCTGCTACTTTATGCTAAGCTTTCGAAGTTTGAATTCCATAAGACTTCCCTAGATTACATAGGCTACAGAGTATTGAAATGGATCTGGGGAAAGTGAAAGCTGTTTTGGACTGGCAAGCCCCCCGGACCCATAAACAGCTCCAAAGTTTTCTAGGATTTACAAACTTTTATTGGCAGTTTATTCTTGCTTTTGCAGAAGTGGCATTGCTGCTTACGGAGTTGTTAAAGACCGGACCTGCTCCTATGAAACCAAAGCCATCTCAGTAGCTAGCTTGGACTATGGACTGTCAAAAAGCATTTGAAAGTTGAAGTGCCTCTTTTGCAAAAGAGCCTATTTTACAACATCCAGATCTTGACAAACCATTTGTTGTTCAAGCTGATGCTAGTGATGTGATGGTAGCGGTGGTTCTTCTCCAGAGGAATTCAAAAAATCACTTGTTGCCCTGTGCTTATGTGTCTAAAAAGCTGACCAACATGGAGAGGAGATGGGCAGTATGGGAGAAAGAAGCCTTTGCTGTTCATTGGGCTTTGCTATCCTGGAGACATTTCTTAGAAGGAGCAAAGGACCTTTTGAGGTTTGGACTGATCACAAAAACCTCGAGGCTCTGAAGACTCCAAGGAAACTTTCCCCCAAGCAAGTTTACTGGACTCAATACTTTAAGCATTTCAATTTTGAGTTAAAGTATATCCCAGGGGGGAAGAATTTGCTCGCTGATGCCTTGTCGAGGAAACCCAGTTTGACAGTTGGCAAGAGGAGGTTGTTCATGCAATGATTTTGGAGAATGAAATTGCAATGCAAGCCATGACTAGAACCCAAGCCAGACAGCGAACTGATGCTCCGGGAGATAAATTGACAATGGATTTAAAAGCGGCACTTCCGAATGATCTATGGTTCGTGGAGAATCAGGATAACCTGACTATGAGAGATGGTTTAGCCTGGAAGGGGTCTAAGCTTTATATTCCAGCCAATTTGGGGTTTTTGGTATTGAACCAGAGTCATGATTCTCATCTGGGGGGTCACTTTGGGTTTTTGAAAACTTTGCACCTGGTGAGGAAGCAATTTTGGTGGCCAAAGATGAAGACAGATGTTGAGGACTATGTAAAGAGTTATTCCATCTGTGTTACGAGGAAACGCCACCCAGGGAAACCACCTGGCTTACTTCAGCAAGTGGCTGAACCTTCCAGATCCTGGGAGGAAATTGCTATGGATTTTATAGTCGAACTTCCAGATAGCGGAGGCAATAATGTGATATAAACTGTGATTGATTTATTCTCAAAGCAAGGCCATTTTATTGCTTGCTCAGGATTGCCTTCCACTAAGAAGCTAGCAAAATTGTTTGTAAAACACATTTATTGACTCCATGGTGTACCGAAATGCATAATTTCGGATAGGGGAGTTCAATTTACTGCAAAGTTTTGGAGAGAGTTCTTGCAGGCTATTGGGTCTTCCCAAGGGCTTAGTTCAGGATTCCATCTGGCTACTAATGGGGCATCAGAATGCGGGAACGCCATGGTGGAGCAATATATCAGATGTTATCAAATTACCAACAAGAGAATTGGGCTGATTTGTTACCGTTTGCAGAGGTAGCTTACAATAATGCAGTACACAGCAGCACTGGGTTAACTCCCTTTCAAATTACGACTGGAAGGGAGTTTGTACCAATGCCAGAACTGCCTATAGAACAGCCTTCTTCTATGTCACTAAATGAATAGATGGAATCCTTAAAGAAGGGTTGGAAAAATACAAAAAAAGCATTAGCAGAAGCTGCAAAGAAATGTAAGCAACTGGCTGATAAACATAGGTCTCTCCAACCTCCGTTTAAAGTGGGAGATCGAGTTTATTTGTCAACCAAATATTTGAGATTGAAATTACCTAGTAAAAAACTAGGTCCAAGGTTCCTGGGTCTTTTTCCTATTGTGAAAATAATAAATCCAATGACTGTTCAACTTAGTCTTCCTAGGATACTAGGGAAGATTCACCCTGTATTTCATAGTAGTTTGTTAAAGTTGGCTGTGACTTCAAGGTTGAGACCTCCAATACTGCTCCTCCCAAACCAATGGTCATACAAGGGGAAACCCATTATGAAGTAAAGAAAAGTTTGGATTCTAGACTGTTTAGGGGAAAGTTACAATATTTGGTTCATTGGAATGGGTACCCTTTGCTGAAGCTACATGGGTGAAGAGTTGGGATTAAGAGCTGAAAGGCTCATAAAGGAATTTCATGATAAATTTCCTGATAAGCCAAAGGGTCCCCTTTGGGGTGGGGGGAGAGGTGATTAATAGTTGGACTAGATATAGTTTAACCCCCTGTGTTCTTATTTATTCCAGGATGTCATTTTTTTCCGGAAGGGGGAAAGTCTGTCAGCCTTGGGAGCCATATTTGTAGAAGGCCTCTGCGGCTCCCACACTTAGTGCCTGGGAAAATGGGAGTGGGGATATTCACACCGAGCTGGGGAAAGTAGATAGACACAACAACATTCTTCCCCAGAGAGTCAAGGACATATCAAC
>JANHFL010004095.1:39286-42571 GCA_032468155.1 Oxyrhabdium leporinum | reverse complement strand
AGTCCTTGACTGAAAACCACGATTGAATTCAAAATTTTTGATGCTAAGTAAGACAGTTGTTAAGTGAATTTTGCTCTATTTTATGACCTTAAGTGAATCATTGCAGTTGATAAGTTACTAATGTGCTTTTCAAGCTTCTCCATTGACTTTGCTTGTAAGGAGATTGTAAAAGAGGATCACATGACCCCAGGACACTATTATCAATATGAGTCAATTATCGGGCATCTGAATTTTGATCATATGACCATGGGAATGCTGCAAAATGTGAAAATAGTCATAAGTCTCTTTTTTTTCTGTGCTACTGTAACTTCGAACAGTCACTAAACAAACAGTTGTAAGTTGAAGATTACCTGTACTTATGCATATATTTTGGTGATAATAAGATACTAAGAAAGATGTTGCAACAAAACCAGCCATACATAACACTAAACTGGATTTTGTTTTAATGGAACTTGCAGAATAAGTATTCCTATCAAGCAAAATTGTTTTGAGATTAGAGAAGTAATTATATTTATTTTGATGAAATAATTTAAAATACTTGCCAATAAATAATCAAAGGCTATTCCAGATAATGCCATTTTTCTCTGTTTACTTTTTCCATCAGTACCCAGAGAGTATCCTAGATGACCTAGTAAAGGTAACTGGCAGAGATTCATTATTTCATTAGCTTGCTTATTTCAGGTAGTAACACAAATAGGATACAGAACCTTTCTCTTGGGAGTTCAACACCTATGGCATTTAGTCCTTTCCTACCATCTAAAAGACAAAAAGATTTTATAGCTAACAGTAGTTTCCAACCCGTACATTTTTAGAACCTATTGGTGCATTAACTCTGGATTTGTTTTCATCAGATACTTTGATGATCACCATTTCATACTATTTTCCAAAAGACTAGACAACTTCTGGTTTTTATGTCTTTGTATAACCTGTATAAAATACAGAATCACCTTAAATATCAGCTTTTGGGAAGTACAGCATAGGATCGTTATCATTTTCCTGTCCATGTTTCAGTATTTTCTAACTATCTGTGATCGGTCACTGACACAAAATGCTGGAATATATTTCTGAATATATTATAAGTAGTTTGGGAACTGAGATTTTGTTCTTATGTGGTTCTAATAAACATATTACTTACTGTTGAATAGATTACCAGTTAGAATTATAGGGCTGGAAGGGACCTTGGAGATCATCTAGTTCAATCCCTTGACCAAGGCAGGAATCTTTATGCCATTCTAGAGAAATGGTTGTCCAGTCTTTACCTGAAAACCTCCAACAATTGAACGTCATAGCTCTGGGAGGAAAGCTTTTGTAATGATTAATTGTACTTAGTGACAGGAAATTCTTCCTTAGTTCCAGATTGGATCTCTTTCTAATGGGCTTCCAACCATTCTTGTTCTGTCCTCAGGTATTGTATTGACTCACCTTTTCCTGTAACAGCCCTTCAAGTATTGGAAGATGGTTATTATGTTACACCTAGGCCTTCTCTTTGTTAGACTAAACATACCAGTTCTCTTAGCCATTCATCGCCTCCAAACTCCTTATTGTGTTAGTTGCTCATCTCTGCACTCTTTATAGGGCCTCAGACTCTTTGTATCATGGTAACCAGAACTGGACACAGTATTCCAAATATGGCCTCACTAGTGCAGTGTAGAACAGTACTATCACTTCCTAAGATCTTGATGCTTTCTCTCTAGAACTGCATTGACTTTTTTGGCAGTTGTAGCACATTGCTGATTCATACTTAAGTGGCAATCCACCAGGATTCCTTGAACCCTCTCAGTTTGATCTGATACAGCATAACTCTGAGTTAACGAAGAAGATAAGTTGGAAGCGGCACATGTTATAAATTAGCTAACCTTGGAAAAAGTAAAGTTAGTTTTCATTAATTTCAAACTATACAAGTAGTCTTTGACTTAAGACCAATTATTTAAGACTGCTCAAAATTACAACCTACTCAAAAAAGTTACTTATTAACTGTCCTCAAAGTTACAACTTCCACACAACCCCAACAGTCATGTGATTTTATTTCTTGTGCTTGGTAACTGTCTGACATTTCCAGTTATAGTGTCCTGAAGTCATATGATTACATTTTGTAATATATTTTGTCATTTCTGGCAACAACTTAATGACCAATATGTGTGTGTGTGTGTGCACAATATCATTGTTGACTCCTGGCAACTGCCTGGACAATACTTGCATTTTTTTTGGCAAGATTTTAGAAGTGAATCTAATTTAGAAATGAGAGAGAGTGGTTAGCCTAAGATCACCCAGAGAGTTTTGTGCCCAAGGCAGGACTAGAGTTAATGGCCTCCTGCTTTCTAGCCCAGTGCCTTAACAACAACACGGAACTGGCTCTAGATTAGACTGGGAAGACAAATAAATGCTGTAGGGAAAAACAACAGTAAATCACTGCTGTATCAAACGATATGGTTATGTCTATGTAATCTCATTTAACTTAAAGGAGTCTTTTCTTCACTTTTATTCTTAAGACTGATTTTATTTTCACAAATAATGAGCTGCCACAATCATACGTATTTTTGTGGCCAGAATTGGTTCTTTGTTTTGGTATTTCTATAGCTATGCAGCTATAGCTGACAAAGTATTCTACCTAAAATAAAATGTGCTTTCAATACTCTGTCTTTTGGAGGTGTTAATCTACTACATACAAATTCCTGTACATGAAAATAAGAGAAATAGAGATGTTCTGCCATAGGTATAACTGTAAATTATTGATTCTCATTTGATAGCTTTTAAAATTTTGATAATTATGGAAGTTTATTAGATGGTCTTCAACAGCTCCATTAATTCATTGGCTTAAATGTTGATGGTAGTCATCATGAATGTTTCTGATAGACAAGAGTAAGATTTCCTCTGATTCTTTTTTAACAAGATTTATTGCAAGGTTAAGGCATATTGTTATAAGAATTTCAATAAGTGAATAAGTTTAATTTTAGAATCTAGTTTACGTGTAGTCCTTGATTTACGACCACAATTAGGATGAGAATTTCCCTCACTAAGTGATGCAGTCATAAAGTGACATCACTTGATCGCATCACTTAGCAACTGCAATCCTTGTGGCTGTCATTAAGCAAATTTTAACGATTATTAGCTGAGAATCCACCCCAATCCAGGCTTGGTTCCTATTGGCTCAATATAATAATTTCCTCCACTCACCCATTTTCCATCATCTGTGACCTTTTAGCCATATTACAGTTTGCCTTTTTGGGTAGCAAGCAGCTTGTCAAATTCTGGAAAGCCATAGCTGCCCAGCTCCATCCCAGTTGC